>JAPDKZ010000091.1:0-39653 GCA_027569885.1 Aspergillus diversus
ATTTATTGGACCCAGAACTCGCCGTTCCATGGTGTGGTGATTTTTTGAAAAAGTCAACGCGAAACGCGATAATTTATTTTTCGCGCGCTAGCGCGAAATTTCCGGAGACTTTTTGCGACTGACTGTATATTTGGCGCCCACGGACATGGTGCCACTGATTTGAACGACACCGATAATCTGTCCATAGACATCTAGGGTCGGTCCTACGGCAGCAATACCCTTGATCGCTAACCCGGGGTACGAGATGGTGGGAATCAACGGCTGTCGTGGAGACGTGTACTGTAGTCTCGCACTCCCCTGAACAGTAACTCCCAGGTAAATGCTTGGCTGGATTCCAAAGTAAGCGTATGTTCCGTCGAGTGAGGGTGGAACCAGCGTTCCTGAGAGATAGTAGGCGTAGGTGCTCTCCATGGCGAGCTCTGAGTCGAGGTAGACACTCAACTGTGCATTGGTCCTGGAGCAGCCGACGAACGCGCGGTAGAGAAGGAGACTGCCAGTCCATGCCTGGGAAAGATATCCGACATTACTGCTCTCGACGGTGTTGAGCTTTTTAAGCCAATTGACGAAGGTCCCAAACCACCGTTTGCTGTGACGAGACTCTGCCGGTGAGCTCTCGGTGTCATTGTCCGTGAACGAGGTTCGCCCGGTGATAACGTCTGCCTGTCGTTTGCGGAGCGCTTCGTGGGACTTTTTCGCGGATTGAACTTTGCCACGCCAGTCTCGGTAGGAAACAGCTTCGCCCTTGAGGTCATTGAAGGAGCGTTTCTTGGACGCTGGCGTATCTGTGACATCCTTCCAGTAGTCCAGTAGATTTGTGTAGTCGACACGCATGTTAATGGCTCCACTGTCACGCTTGATCGCTTGGAAGTTATAGTCGATCTTGATACGGTACACCGGGTTCTGGTTTGCCTCGCTTTCGCGCTTGACCCGGTGATGGCGAGGGAGGTCGAATGAATCATCCACCGCCTGAATGGAGACGAGGCGTGCAAAAGGCCCTTCACCGACATGATCTGGCAGTCGGATGATTGTATCTTCGGCTCCGTTATGGAACAGTTTGCTGCACTTTGGTGAATCAGTGGGATGCCGGCAGAAGGCATAGAAAACCTCCTCTGAGCGGTCGAAGGTGGTGTCAATGAGGGTACGATTCGTAGTGATAAGAGATCGCTTCACACTCGGAAGCTCCGCGCTTCGGCGGACCACCTCAAATGTCGACGAGAAGGAACTATCAATGGATCCTGGAGGTCCATCAAGCATGACAAACCCGTAGGGATCTGCGCCATCTCCATTGCCGGGAGCTTTTTGGTCGGCATTGTTGCCGTAATTGTCGACATACGACCACTCGACGTCATCGCCGGATTTATCATAGTAGTCTTTCCACAGATAGCTGGGATCAACAGGCCACTTTTCATTGTACGCCTCCGGTGGATTACAGCAGAACGACCAGTTAGGGTCTTCCCCAGCAGGAGGCGGGTATGCACTGCAGTCAGTCGAGCCCAAACTCCCGACAGTGCCAACCAAGTCATCTGGGGGATCCAAAGCATAGGTATACTTGACTAGAGTAGGGTCGCACGGGGAAGGGTTGCAGAGGATGTCCGGGTCATATGGCATGAATTGGCCCGAGGGAGTGTTTGGCTGGAAGGTCCAAGAGCAGTTCGAAGGCACATCATTTGTAGGGCAGCAGTAAGCCTGGCTGTAGAATAACATCACTCCATCCCCGTCGCCAATCTGGGACTGGCAGGTATTGCCTTTGCCGTCGTCGTATCGCTCCGTCATCCACTTGGAGCCATCGGGGCACTTCGGAGGCTGCTGTTGGGTGTTGGGTCCCTGGCAGTCTGTCCAGAAGCACTGCGTCAGAATCTCGGTATTATCACAACAGAGCGATCGATGCCCTTCATAGCACGAACCATCTCCATCAGCATCGATGTAGGTGTCAGTGTTGAGCTCGAACTGACTGTCGCCACAGAAGCCCTCACAACCAATCTCACTACGTATCGGCGCCCCGTTCCACTGGCAGTTCTTGGGCATAGCATTCGTCGGGCAGCATATGTGACGATACCATCCCTTTGAGCAGGACCCTTTAAGGCTACCATGGCCGGCATGCTGCAGCGGAGCGTGTGCAGTAGAAACGGATGATGTGCCACTCGGACACACCTGGCCAGATCCTTGTTGGCCGTCAGACCCGTCCGTGCAAACCTCCGTGACGAAGCAGTTCTGTCCTGTATATGCAGCGAATTGGTTGGCCAGGTCAGTCTTCTGGCCATCTGATAAATCTCCTCCCTCCATCAGCGCACCCTTCATGGCCTCTTCGCCGAGGAGTCCAGTCAGAGCACTGTACTGGCCGTCGTCCTGGTCGATCGCCCAAATCATGACACCCGAGATACACTTGCTATTCAGGTATTTCACCTTGTCCTGCCACGACTCGGCATCATCATACGAAACCCATTGGTTACCGTTGAAGACGTTATATTTGACGGTGGTGACCGGGTCGTAGTAAGTCTGGACATTGAGCGACTTGTTGGACGCTTCGATCTCAGCATAATACAGGATGCCCGCAGTCTGAGAGCAGTCACCCGCGTTTCCTGCAGAAGAGAATTCGCAGCTGGGACCGGAACACGACGGGTCCGCCATGGTGAAGCTCCGGCCGTAGAATCCCATTCCCATGACCACGTTCTTAGGATCGATACTATTGCGCCACAGCAGGTCGAGTCCCTGATCGATCTCGGTGAGGTTGGTATGGCCACGTAAGTAAGGGCCTGTGTTCTTGTTCCCTTTATCCCACATGCCGTGGAGATCGTAGCTCATAAAGTTGAAGAATGAGACGTACTTCTGCATTGATTGCAGATCGAAGTTTTGCATGTACCAGTAGCTCGAAGGCAGTGTGCATGAGATTTCGTACCCAGGATCAATCGCATCGAAGGCCTCGCGTAGGTCTGAGACGAGAAGGACAAAGGCATCGGTATCGCCTGCAGATCCTCCCCGATCAGAGGCCGTTGGATACTCCCAGTCTAAACAACAAGTTAGTACCTAAGATAGAGTACCGAAGGGTGGAAGACATACCGATATCAATGCCATCTAAACCATACTTCTGCAGGTAGGATGTCACCGACTTGATAAATGTCTGGCGGTTATCATAATCTCCCGCCATTTTAGAAAAGTAGTTTTGAGTCGGAGGATCATTGAAGTTCCAACCACCAATGGCAACCATGACCTTTAATCCCGGATAGGTCATTTTGAGCCGTGAAACACGAGCAACAATGTCGCCGTATTCATCTTTTAACTTCCAATCATCGCCAAATTCGATGAATGCCAGATTTATATGCGTCAACGCCCCAGCGGGGATGCTTTCGGGTTGCAAGGTGTCACAGGGCCGGGTAAATTGGAACAGCTCGTAGTAGCCTATTCTTCGCTGAAGGCTGGTGGTATTTGTACTAGCCGTGCATGAGGGGGCTCTACAACCGGAATCATTGCCATATTAGGACACTGCGGATATAAAAGCTATTAGAGCAATCGATCTTACTTGACAGGATCGCATCCGTTCTGACAGCCTGAGCCGCAGAATTCATCGGTCGTTCCACAGAATCCATATGGACTGCAGCATACGCCAAGTGGACATGTTGTGGAATTTCCTCCTTTACCACATTGCGCTTTGGCGTTGCAATTGTTCTGGCACCCGTCACCGCAGTACTCGTCGCCAAATCCGCAGCTATCTTTGTTAGCCAGCCGTAATTTCTCGGTGCAGTGGAAACAAAAAAGAGAGAAACTGATAACGGGAGAGGTGAAGGATGCGGCAGCGGAGGTGGTAGAAGGAGTGCTAGAGGAAATACTAGTATTGGAGAAGGTGTTGGAGGGTGTATTGGAGGGAGATACTAGAGCAAGTGCTAGGGGATGTATTGAAGGAAGTGTTGGAAGAAGTACTAGACGAAGTACTAGAGGAAGCCCTAGAAAAAGTGCTGAAGAGGGTGCTGAAGGGGGTGCTGGGGAAAGCGATGGAGGGAAGTGACTTTCTCAATAGGGCAGTGACAAGCTCAATAGGCAATTGCTGACCCAGAGGCAGGTAAAAGTGTATAATCGATCCAGACCCAGATGCGTAGAAGGTATTCACTGAATTTCTTACCTGCCAAATTTACTGCAGCAACCTTCAACACAAGGGGTCAATTTCGAGCAAGTGGCTCCTTGCTGTCCATGGGAAAACCCCGCAAGGCTGCTGAACAGCAGGAGAAAACTCAACGCCAGATGCAACATTGTATCCGGACCTCCGACTTGAGAAAGAGTACCGGAAGTGCGTGAACACGGACTTCTTTAGGAAGGAACAAATATCTAGGGGAATCGTTGCAAATACCTACCCACACCACTGGCCTTGATATCTGAGAATCGCGGCCGTCATACTCGCTACCTTTCCCGTATCCACTGCGGCATTTTATCAGTGCTGCCGGCAAGCATAGCCTTTGGACAGGGATTGGGTTTCGATGAAGGGCTAAGTATAGGTCCGATATCGACTAAGCATACCCTGTCGGATTTCATTATCGTGGGCAGTGCAGGGAGCAGCAGGGCGAGGGGGCATCCACAAGGCTTGATTTCTCGATTTAGTGCTTACCATCGACAAGCATTAGTAGCGGCAAACTAGCCGTCAGGCATCTCAATACCATTGTGGATTTGTATTGGGGTCGCAGCGAATCCAAGGTCTTGATTCCTGTTGGTAGTACTTGTAACAAGTGTCAATCTTTCCTGTCATTACGAATACAGAATGTGGAGGCAGAAGCTCCCCACAGCCGGAGAAAAGAGCAAAAAAGTCTAAGAATGGATGTACTAGGGTGGAATTAACTTTGCGAATTGGACCCGATGCATTACATCAAGGAACGCTGGTGGCCTGAAGGGCTGAGGCCGATCCTCTAGGCACTTGCATTCGCCAGTCATTTCCCCATTTGCCTTCATGGACCTTTGCGAGGGCCAAAGGTATCGCTGCGTTGTCGGATAGCCGAGTTAGTCATAGAGACTCATCAATGGTCAGAAAAAGTGGAATTCCGGTGATTCGCAAGGTCGACAGCATTGAAGAAGAAATATCCCCGAATCCCATATTCCGTCACTAAATCATCCCCATGCGCAAAGTACTAGCTACTACCTACTAACAGTGAATGGCCTATTTGTCCCCTCAAAGCCCAGTCATCTATCACTTTAGTCGGCACCCTCAACCTCCTCCTCCTCCTCGTCCTCGTCATAGGGTGGACCCAGCGCAGTTCCCCATTCATAGTCTGGCCCTACCTCCGCTTGTCTCCAAACCGCATGGTCGCGTACCGAGTTTCCAAATATCAAACTAGTAGTATCGTACGCGTGCTGGACCGTCTGCCGAAACAACCGCACAGCCCTCCCACACTCGTCATACCAAACCACCAGGACTTTCCCAGCATTACGCCCCTCAGAAGACAGAGTCTTCTCATCAAAAACAAATAGACACCCAATCTTCAATGCCCAGTGGTAGCCCTCATAACTATCCTCCCACGGCTCTGCATCCTCTTCCGGGTCATAGCCATCCGCCTCCGCCTGCTCGCGGTCCTCAATCTCCGCCTCACGGCCTTCCTGCAGGGCCTCCTGAAGTCGAGTTTTGTAAGCTTGAACCGTACCTGGACAGTTATCTAGAAGTTGTGGCATGCGCTTAAAGATAGATTGCCAACCATCGGGGCCGAAATTGTAACGATCCGCATCGTTCAGTAGCACGGACGCAGGTAGTCCGAGGGGATTAGGGGTTGATTGGATCAGCCTGTTAAAAGTGTCATCCGATCCTGGAGTGTAGCAAGTTCGGAGCCAGATGCCATCTTCGGGAATACCGAGGCGTTCCACAGCAGGTTGAGGGAGACGGGCTAAAGTCTCGCGGTCGCTTTCGGGGAGGTTCGACCTGAACCACAGTTGGCGCTCGCGAATCTGATTGTAGTACGTCTAGCCGCATGGCTTAGTGTCTGGGGCGAAAATATGAAGAAAAGGGGGGGAAAAAAATACCTCACGGCCTTCAAAGCCTAAGCTAACATATTCCGAAAAGATGTTGGCCATCTGGGTCCCAGGGGGCAGGGCAGAGTCAGACTGCCATCGTTCCTGCAGAATTTAGTAAAATGGTCCGCAGGCTGAGGACATAGGAGATGCTTAACACACCAACAGGAATAGGTCGGCACTACCGATGCGGGGGTTCTCGGGGTCCATCTTGTCACAGGCTGGTGGGAGGTGTGTTGGGCGTGAAGAGAAGGTTGGACGAGGGGCTGAAAATGGCCGCCTTAAATCACTTGATGGGATGACGACACGTGTTGGGATGCAGGGATGCAAGTAACTGGACAATAGTAGCTGAGGGTGGTAGTACTCAGGGAGCTTGAAGAAGGAAGGAAACACCGCCGGTTGCTTTTTGGGATTCCATCCACCACCTTCACGGACTCAGCCTCGATGACCCCGCCAGGTTTACGTCAACTTCCTGGGTGGAGCACGGCCAATTTTGGAATCAAACCGGAATCGAGAGCTCGGATTCGTCGCGGCGGCAATACAAGGCCGTACGGGTATTGGGGGGCCTGGACTAGTACGCCGCTACCAAGGCTTGTTGATGATAAGCACTAAATCCACCAAATCAAGCTTTGTGGATGCACTGCCCACAAGATGAAACCCACGGAAATCGAGGGTTTGGATTTGTTCCGGGCCAAAGACATGATCATACCGGTATTGGGGCGCTTCATGACTCCTAGTTTGTCGCTAGTAATGCCTGTCAGCAATAAGCACTAAATATATCCCGAGTTCAAACTTTGCGGCTGTCCCCAACCTGGGACTTTTTATGGATACCAAGGATGGGAGAGGGTCGACACCATGACCAGTCGCTATCCGATCGTCCTGGCTGATATTATTCACGGTATTCTACAGGCGGTAGCGATACCTCCAGCAAATTTCGCTGACCTTCAGTTTTGCCGTGAAGCTTCCTACTTTGCATCGTGGTCAACAAGAACACAATACTCAGTAACGGAATGAGAGCCTCACGTCTGCTGGTCTTGGCTCTGGCCGCGGAGGCCATGGCCTTGCAGTTATTCAATTCCACTCCTTCTGGTATACCAGCTAGCTGCGGCCACGCCTTGACGACAAACATCACCTGTTCCCAGCTCGTCTCCGCGTCATCCATATCAAATCAACAATTCTTGAGCAACTCCACATTGACCCCTCTCTGCTCCAAAACATGCACTGATTCACTTCTATCTTTCCGGAAGACGGCCGAGGGCGCCTGCGGATCAACCACGTACACATTCCCAGGGGGTGTCAAGCAAACGGTCCAGCAATTCATCGAGCCTCTGGTCTGGGCGCACAATGTGTCCTGTCTCACGAGCGCAGGAAAGTACTGCTATTCGCAAATCACCAGTAAACAAAGCTCGGTCCAGCCATGCTCTGACTGCTTCTTGCGCTACGAGGCCGCGATGCTGGGGTCCTCCTACGGCCAGGTCCGCGTTGACCCAGGCTCTTTCAGCTCTCTTTTGTCTTCCTGCAGCGTGTCGTCGACGAAATATCCGTATACTACGCCAACTATCACCATCTCGCCTACCAATGGCACTTCGACAAGCCCAACTGCAACCGCGACTTGCACTGGGACCCCGTATACCGTTAGCGCAACCGATACTTGCAACTCGATTGCCAAGTCCCATTCCATCGCCACGGACCGGTTCATCACGGAGAACAAGTTGGATTCGAACTGCACTACGCTGAAACCCGGCAACAAAGTTTGTCTTGGGGCCAGCTGCGCTTTGTATGAGGTTAAGGCCAACGACACTTGCGATACGATTCTGGCTGATGAAACCTTCTATCTTCCTCAGCTCTTGTCGTGGAATCCGTAAGGCCCCAAAACTGCTCCTAAAGTCATATTGTACTAAATCCAGCGTATCAGAACAATCCATACGACTTGTGACAACCTTGACAGCATGGTAGGAAAGGAAATCTGTATATCGTTAGTCACCCATGATTTTCCTTTCTCAGCCTTTAAATTGACAGGTTACTTCCCTGCAGACCACCAGGTTCCAAGAGTTGGGACGTCACCCCCACAAACTTCACCACCACCTGGAACGTGTAAGCCACAATACTTTCCTCTCATCTATCCTTTCACTAAAACCCCATGGATCGCACCGTTCTTCCACTAACAATCTCAGCACCTTCGTCCTCCCAACGACCGATTTCACCACTCTACCCCCCCAAACAGGCTCCCCCAATTACACCACCGGTTGGTTCATCCCAACCACCACCATCCGGAACATCACAAGCACCGGAACCGCCAGTTCAGCCGCCCAGGCAAGCGCATACAGTAACCTACTCAAATACTGCCCAATCACCGGGAACGACACCATCAACGGCTGGACCGCCTACGATCTCCCCGATACTTGTCTAGATGGGCTCTTGAAATATTGCAGTCCGTCAATGAATGCAACGATGCCACCAAAAACGAGCTTTCCCACAACATGCTCACCGGCATATTATGAGTCCACGACTACTATTACCAGTCCAGTTAGCACATATAGCCCACCGGCACCGGAGCAGACTGGCGAGGCACCTAATTGTAAGTCCGGTCAAATATCATTTTATAGTAGCGCTTCATGACTGACAAATCGAAGGTAACGCTTGGCATATTGTGAAGAAGGGTGATAGCTGCCCGGATATAGTCAAGCAATACGGCAATTTCACGTTGTCTCAGTTTTATAGGTTGTTATCCATCCATCCACCAACAAATATACTTCCAGGTGGTTAACAGATATACTAGTTGGAATCCTGCTGTTGGATCTACATGCACGCATCTCAATGTCGGTACGTTCACATCTCAACACTGAAGCCCTGTTGAAGGATGAGCAAAACTAATATACATTTTGTAGGCTACGCGGTATGCATCGGCGTTTCAGCCACCTCGTCTACGCCGGGAACCACACCTACCACCGGTACAACAAGTACATCGACCAGCACGACCAAAACCACTACATCTCCATCTCCAATGCCAAGCACCGATCCCAAGTGTAAAAAGTATCACACTATTGTTAAAGGCGACACATGTGAAAGCATTGAGAAGACTTATAGTATTACGGCTGACCAGGTAAAGACGCTGTGAGACAAGGCAGGAGTACTCCGTAATTGCTAATAAATATGGCTTCTAGTTCGGGGCTTGGAATCCGGATGTCGGCAAGGACTGTAAATCGCTTTGGTTGGGGTATGAGGTCTGTGTGGGTGTGTGATCATAGCTGGATATCCAGGAGACGAGCCATGGGTTTGTTGTTAAATGAGGTTATGGTTGAATCTGGGACTTAACAACCCCCGTGAGAGCATAGGGACGAGAAATCGGATGAAAAGGGGTTTACCTTAGGTTTTTAGTTTATATCTTGGTTCATATGGAAATTTGGGCTCTCTCAATTGAAAGTACTGGCCGTTTTAGCGACGGAAGTGTATAGGAGACATAAGAACATCCGATATCAGATGCCTCATAGGCCTGAGGGGCACTGGCCTTGCATTCAAGTGCTGGTTTTGGAGAACAACCACGTCCTCGGTCTGCTTTATCAGTCCGGTGGCATCACGCGAAAGCCCCTGGAATTTGGCTCACCTTTTTGCTCGAAAATAAAATAGTGCCTTCCCATGAAGCTGTTGACTCTTCATCGAATCGAAATTCGTAAATGTTCGACGATCATGAAACCAACTAATCTGCTTTAGGGCACATTCTGCGGGAAAGGCTTGAGCGATCGTTGCCAAGGCCATGGGGAAGCATTCTCCGATTCTGCAAAAGCACCATCCAAGACTGCGCTTACCTTAACCTTTACTCAGTATTATTTTTATCTCAATCGGACAGTCACGCCGCAGCTGAACCCTTTCCCCAACAATGTGCAGTTTGAAATCCGCCAGCGGAATGCAAGGAAAGCTGTGCCAAGAAGCCTTGACAATCTCTCCCCAAACGAATACGAGGTGGCATCCCCAACGCCCAATAAAACCTCACACTGAACCTGAATGGGGGCAAACTAGCCCTACTAGCTCGTGTTGGTCTTGGCGTGAGCTATATTTATTCGACCCCGACGCGATCGACAGGACCCTGAGCAAGAAGCACCCAAGAGATCGCCGCGATTCTCATAACCCGACACGAGATCTTGCATGCAGCAGCCTCTCAGAGCCACGCATTCCCCTGCAGATCGGTCCTTCTGCTTGGTTTCATCCCCAGCAGGATGTCCCGTTTCGGATGCAGGGACGTGATTCTTTTTTTGGATCTCCACCAGCTTCATCATCGCCAAGACTCTTGTTGATGGCGGAATCACACCAGAGACGGAATGCGTGACTCGCTTGGGAGATCAGCTCATGGGATACGAGATGCTGCATATCAAACCAGAGAGTCTCAGGGGCATAAATACATAGGCAATTCCCTCTTTCCCCGTATAACCTCGCTCATCCTCCTTTCTTTCCCTTTTCGTTCACATTTCGCTTTCCATTCACAAAAATGGCGGGCAAACTCCTCACATATACGGCTCTGGCCTCCCTATCCCTCGGGACATCGGCCATGTACTTCGTCACCCGCGACGAATGGAACGCCGTCGCACCAAGGGGAGACTGGAGCGCCATCTCAGACCCCCTCGGCGTCAAAGTCCACTACCTCGGCCCCGAGTTTGAGGGAAGGGAACACTCCGAATGCGACGACTACATGCTCTCCATCCAGGAAATGCACATGGCCGACGAGGAACAAAACTGGATGGACATCGCCTACAACCTCGCCGTCTGCCAGCACGGCTACGTCTACGACGGCCGCGGCGCCGGCCACAAGAGCGGTGCCAACGGCGACGAGATCCTAAACGCCAAACACTACGCCGTCCTCGCCTTCCTCGGGAAGGAAGGTATCACCGATCCCAGCAACTCCATGATAATCGGTATCCAGGACGCGATCGCCTACCTCCGACTCGCCGGCGCCGGCGACGAAATCCTCGGCCACAAGGACGGCTACGGCGCCACCGAATGCCCCGGTGAAGCCCTCTACGCTCTCGTGAACGATGGCACCCTCGACCCCGGCACACTATGGAAGGGTGGCGAGCACAAGGTCAAGCAGGGAGAAACCCTCGACGACCTCCAGAAGGAGTACAACGTGCCCAAGCGCTACATCATCGACGCGAACAACCTCGAGAAACCCTACAAACTAACGCCGAACATGACCCTTGAGATCCCTCCCCGCGGCGTCCCACTCGGCGACAGCGGCAGCGGTGGAGGCAGCGACTTCGTACCCTTCCCCGGCTCCGACTTCTTCAAGGACGAGCCCAACGACCCCATCATCGAAGCCATGGGCAAAAGACTGGTCGAAGTGGGCTGTGACGAGTACACCGATGGACCGTCCGCGCAGTGGTCCGATGAAGACCAGGCCGCCTACCAGTGCTGGCAGGAGCAGCAGGGATACACGGGCTCTGACGCTGATGGCTGGCCCGGCGAGACCACCTGGGATGCCCTCGAGGTGAGCCTCCCTACCCCTACTACCAGCACTACAATTACCGTCACGGTCACAGCGACGCTGACTCCCAGTCCAGGTTCCCAAAGCTTAAATCCCACCTCACTCTCACCGACTGAGGGGATACCGGGCCCTTCTCCGACGTTGACATTGCCCCTGTCGACTCCAACTACATCCAGTGCAAGACCACGGGTTTGGGGGGCGTTTAGAAAGATGGTTGGGCTTTGTTTTGCTTTCTTTCTGCATGGCACTTGGTGATGGATACCGGTGTCCTCTACTGTATGATACATTGCATTTGTCATAATGATTTGTATATAGCCTTTTACATGGACAAACTGCATTCAAAATTGAATTCGAATTCACTAATATTAGTCCCTGTTGTTCATTCTTCTCAATAGAAACAGACAGATCCGTTGGAGATCAAAATATCCAGTCCATCATTCTGCATCGCTTTGCCCTAACGCGCATGCATAGGGCACCTCTCAGAATGCCAGGCCCTCGGGCACAAGGACAGGCCATATCCAGGCCCAGTTGTTCATCGAAGTCACTCTTTCCTGGATTCAAACCGACTCAACTCTTTCCTGTGCCAACTGACCACGAGGTGAAGGGGCGTTGAGGGTGGCAGTCAGTTGAGGCCGTTGATCGTTCGATTCCTGGTCTTCGACTCATTTCTTCCTGGTTACAGTTTCTCATCTACCAGTACCTCTCACGATCAAAATATGACCCCTTTAAGTAGTTATTATTGACAATCATAGCACCCGACTGTAATCCGTTTAGGCGTTTTTATGCCAGTTGCTCATCGATCCAGGATTGATAGAGCCTACTTCTTGAATGAAAATATATATCGAATCGCTCAGGCAGTTTTGTGAGATTGGGGTGACAGTACGGGAAACAATGCAAAACGCTTATTATCCTTAGCAAAAACCAATTCATACTCTATGAGCAACAAGAAATAGGTTGTTTCCCTTAGTTTATCAAATGGACAGTTTTCTGAGTTGTGTTGGTGTCGAGTTTGGCCCTCGGTAAAGGCAAAATTACGACAAACGGACGCTTACAGATACCATACACAAGTCAAACGCATGCGTCAGATATTAACCAACCAAACACCGCCAAGAGGTCACTCCATCGAATAGAAATTTATCACTGGCAGAATCCACTCCGCCCCGCGAGAAACTTTACCAGCTCATACCGCCTAAAACCAACCATCCTCACCAACAATCGGATGTTTTCCGATGCCTTTCCAGCTTCAACAACACTCACCAATGGCAAGGGCAGAACAAAGACCAGGGATGAACCGCCCCCCACGCAGTCGAGCCCGAGCTACCTATGAATACCGTCGCGCCTACAAGGCTTGTATTCCCTGCCGACAGAGAAAAGCTAAATGCGAGGTCCCTGATCGCTTGGATCAGCCGTGCGCACGGTGCGAGAAGAAGAATATCGCCTGCCAGTTCACCGCGAAACGACCATGGACAAGGGCGAAGGAAGGTTTGTGGAGATATTTCCTACATGAAGAGGCAATTTAATGATGATTATGAGTGATAGAGCCGGATCAGCAGGGGATGGGGTCGGATGGGGGGAGGGAGGGTGTGACTGAGAGAGGAGGGGAGAGCGGGGAAATGTCTCCTCATGACGTCGGTGAGTTCTTCTTATCTAGCACTCTGGATTTGGGAAATATAATAGGTTGGAAATGAATATTGACTGAGTTAGCTCCTACTGCCGACGGAGTCGCAGCGACAGTCCTGCATACAATGGTATCCAGCAGCAACGACGCACTGGATATTCTATTCCAAGCTGCGGCCCACGAGGTCAATTTACCGGCCTCAAAAGGAGGGAATCCAGCAATGACCAATATCAGGGACGGCCCTGAATCAAGACCCGCAAAACCAGATGTCCTACGAGTGTGGAACGCCTGCCGCTTCGTGCGGATGGGTTGGTTCACAGCGACCGAGGCAATCAACCTGGTCGAATTGTGAGCTTTCTTTCCTTCATTTTACTTCCTATAACGCCGACAGCTAAGAGTAATATCCTGGCAGTTTCTTCCGCAACATGAGCCCCCTGTCGCCGATTCTGCCCGATTTCTACGCGCTCCCCGATAACCACTACTGGCTGGTGACGCAGGAGCCCATGCTCTGCTGCACGATCCTGATGATCTCATCGCGCTACTACGTCTTCCCTGGGACGGATGGCACGTCGCGCGGATATTTTATCCACCATCGACTGTGGCAGCATTGTCAGCACTTGATCCTGCGGATTATCCTAGGGCAAGAGAAGTCGTCCAAAGCTAAGACGAGGCATCTAGGGACAATTGAAGCTCTCTTGCTTCTGTCAGAATGGTATCCGCGGGCCATCAACTTCCCCCCGGAAAACGACGGGTGGGATTCCGATTTGATGTTCTCGATGCCGGATCGCAGGGATCCGCCCCTTGCGACGGAGGATAGTCCAATTTCCGAGCGATGGAAGCAGGATGTTGTTGAGCCGACGAGACGGGCTGGACGGATGAGCTGGATGTTGGTCACGAGTGCGTTGGCGTTGGCGCATGAATTAGGGGTCCTTCGACCACTTCTACCGCATATGCCGCGGGTGGGGGAAAGGGGAGGGGAGGGTGGTGGGTTGAACCCTGCGGCTTACTTGGATTGTTTGCAGCATCGATATAATCGGATTCCGTCGTTGCTGTTTGTGTTTGTTAATTTGCTGGCGTCGCAGATTGGGTGTACGTCGCCGATGACTGAGGCTTTGAGGGTTGAGGGGTCGATGGCGGCACTGCCGGATGGGGATTGGAGGGCGTTCATGACGGCGTGGGTGGAATTGACTAAGTTGACTAAGATGGTTACGGAGGGTGTTTCTGTCAAGGAAAGTGGGATTGATGTTAGGGGAGGGAAGGAAAGCTCGCTTCTGAAGAAGGGGAGGAGGAGTGCTTTGTTGCAGTGGAAGCGGCCGACGCTTGGAGGTATGGATTTGTTACACTACCCAGGAGAGATGTTCGTTTCATTAACAGTACTTAGAGACATCCTTGGATCATATCCTGGAGGTCGAGTACCAGTATCTCCGGGTATTCACCAACTCGATCGAAATGCAGGCGTTTGTCGAACAGATGCTATCTCAACAGCCCGACGGCCGGCGTCTCCAACCAAGTTGCTCTAACGACGACCAGGCATTCATCAAGGAAGTCATTGATGGCTCTTGTGAGATCCTCCAACAGGTGACTCTCATTTTACAAGAAAAGCCCGTCAAATGCCTCCCTGGGCGCATTGTCATTCGGGTTATCAGCTCGTCTGTGTTCCTCATCAAAGCGCTCACCCTCGGCGTTGGAGCTACCAAACTACGCGAATCATTGGATCTTTTAGATCGAACCATCAACTTCCTGAACTCGAGTGCCCCTACGGACGACATGCACCTTGTGTCGCGGTACACCGCGCTGTTGGAAACACACGTCTCCCGGCTACGGGATATCTCGAAGGCCCAAGCGGAGACTTTGGAAAACAGCCTACTTGATCATGGACGGTATGAGGTCCATGAGGGGCAGGCCGACTTTGACCCGGGCTTCTTCAACGTGGATGATTGGTTTTCATTACCGTTGGATCCGATGATGGCACCGTTCGGAGAGGGCGATGACGCCGGATATTTGGGCATGGATTTTGACTCGACTCATTTGGATTTTGATTTTATGTGGAGCCTGCCGCCTTGAAGATACAAATAGCTTGTCTAACCTGATCGAACTTCGATTGAGCTACGTCACACATTCTATGAGAAGTTCCCATCTAGGCTCCCACCACCAGATCCTACCAAATCATGCGCTCCCGTTCTGACCATTGACGAGGCCGTCCTCCTTATACTCGTACCTCGTCTCGAGATCCTGGCGAATCATTAGCAAACCTCATCCCACCTGAGCGCAACCAAGACAAAAACTCACCCAGTACTTATTAAACCCAACCCCCCGACAAACCTCATCATAGCTCAAGATCTTCGGCGGCGCTCCAACCGTCATACTCGCCTTCAACCCATCCAACGCCTCCCTCACACTTTTGAGATGTGCCGCCACCAACGTCCACGGATACGCAACAGCCGCATACCCCAACGCCGCCAGATCCTTGGCCGACAGATTCTCCGTCTTTCCCCCCTCAATAATATTCGCAAAGAGCGGCAACTGCAGCTCCTCCACACATTTCCTCATCGCATCTCGATCCGGAAGCGCCTCCACAAATACCGCATCAACGCCAATGCGCTTGAACTCTTTCGCGCGCGTCATCGCCTCCTCCCACCCGTGGATGAGGGCGTCCGTTCGCGCAAGGATAAATATATCCTGTCCTTCGTTCCTCGCGTCCACGGCTGCTTGCACCCGGGCGTAGGCTTCACCACGCGAAACTACCGATTTGCCTTTAGTGTGGCCGCATCCTGTCCGTCCATTACTGTTAGCATCACCACTCACACCCGAAAGGGCCAAACAAAGGAAGGTATAATGGGGGCTAACGCTTCGGCCAAGTCTGATCCTCAATCATAACCCCCGCCGCCCCCGCCTTAGCAAAACACTCCACCGTCCTTCTCACATTCATCGGACTCCCATACCCCGTATCCCCATCCGCCATCACCGGCACCGTGGTCACCCTCACCGCCTCCTGGATCTTGGCGCACACGTCCTCCATAGCAATGTAGCCCGTATCAGGCAAACCGAAGGAAGACGAGACGGCGTACCCGGCGAGAAAGATGATGGGAAAACCAGATTCCTCGACGAGACGCGAGGAGAGACCATCGTAGGTGCAGGCGTGGGCGAGGATTTTGGTGGGGTCGGCGTGGGCTTCGAGCATCATTGTGCGGAGGCGGGAGGTTTGGAGGGAAGGGATGGCGCCGCGGACGTTTTTGAGGTGGAGGGTTATGTCACTGGGGTTGTTGGGGGTGGTTGAGGAGGGGGTGGTGAAGTGGAAGGGGTAGGGGACTGTCTTAGCTTCCATCTTGAGATTTTTGAGTGCAATTGAGATATAAGAGATGTTGTGAAATTGCTTTGAGAATGTGTAATGAGAGAATAGAGATGTTCTTGGCCGGTATAAATAGTTCTTGCTGCGATGCTCGGCCGAATGGAGTGAAGTATAGAGCGGATATCGGAGCGGATATTGCCAGTTACCCGGTCTCCGAGCTGGGTCAATATCCGCGCCTCTTTCCGAGGGTCTATTCTACCCCACGGGGAACGAGGAGCTAGAGTGGAGTTTTTTTTTCAGTTTCTTCACTTTTATTGGTGCCGGGCTACGAGCTTGGAGAAACGGACCGGGTAGTTGATTTGGTTGCATCCTAGGCAGGGGGTATAAAGCCTAGCGGAGTCAGGTTCATTTCAATCATCAACCATCGTTTTACTCTAATATTGATATTCAAGTGCCCTTATTGGGGAATAATTTGTACCAAAATGGACGACACCAAGCCAACTGAGGTCCGGCACCTGGAGCAGGCTGAGTCTCATGATGTTGAGAAGGCCGCTCGACCTATGCAGGTGCCGGTGATGGACCAGGCTATCATTCGCAAAAAGGTACGCTCTAGCACAATTTCCTGCTAAACTATTGCTAATCTGCCAGTTCGACCGGCGTATCCTCCCCATCGTGTGTATCCTCTACACCCTCTCCTATCTCGATAGAGGTACCCCCCTTACGCTCCGAGATCCCACGGGCAGTATTTAATATGAGCAGGAAACATCGGAAACGCCAAAACCGCCGGCCTGGCCCTCGGCCTCAACGACTCCCAATGGGCCTGGGTCCTCTACGCCTTCTACATCTGCTACATCCTCTTCGAGTGGACAACCGTCCTTTGGAAACTCCTCCCGGCCCATCTCTACGTGTCCGCCCTCTGCATCTGGTAAGTGTGTATACTCCCCAAATCAGATGTCCGGGAGCTGAAAAGCCGGTAGTTGGGGCGCTGCAGCGATGTGCAGTGGAGCCGTGAATAACATGGCCGAGTTGATCGTGTGCCGGTGTTTCCTGGGGGTGTTTGAAGCGGCTTTTGGCGCGGGGGCACCGTACTTTCTCTCGATGTTCTATCAGCGGCAGGAATTGGGGTTCCGGGTTTCGATTCTGTTGGGGATGTCGCCTGTAGCGAATTGTTTTGCGAGTGCGCTTGCGTATGGGATTACGCAGATACGGCATACGATGGCTGCGTGGAGGTTTCTGTTTATTATCGGTATGTCCTCCCTGGCTCTTTCGCCTGAGAAGGTGAAGGAGGGGAACAGTATTGATGAGAGATAGAGGGAGCACCTACCGTCCTCTTCGCGGCAGTGGTCTACTTCTACCTCCCCGACTCCCCCGGAACAGCCTCCTTCCTCACCGAATCCGAACAAACCCAAGCCGTCGAACGTCTGCAAACCGTCGACCGAACCGCCAAATCCCGCATGGAATGGAAGCAAGTCCTCAGCGGGCTCACCGACTACAAGAACTACACGCACATGCTCATCCACTTCTGCTGCAACTACTCCTTTGCCGGCCTCTCCAACTTCCTCCCCACCATCATCGAGGAGATGGGCTACACCTCCATCAACGCCCAGGGCCTGTCTGCCCCACCCTACTTCGTCTCCTTCCTCTGCTGCGTCGTGGCCGCTTTAGTGTCAGACCGCTGGGGCCGTCGGGGTCTTGTAATCGCCTCCTTCGCAACACTCGGCGCAGTGGGATACCTGATTCTCGCAATTGTAGAAGATAACCAGAAATCCGGCGTGCGGTATATGGGCGTCTGGTTCGCGACGTGTGGGATTTTCCCTGCGCTGGCGATGAATATCACCTGGCTTCTGAATAATCAGGGCGGGGACTCGAAGAAGGGCGCGGGCATGGCGATTTTGGCGGTGTTTGGACAGTGTTCGAGTTTCGTGAGTAGTTCGGTCTTTCCGGATTCCGAGGGGTGAGTTCCTCCTTCTCGTGTTTATTTATATGCATTATTCGGGCTTGTCGTATTATGTGAGTCAGATGGGGCTTTGAGTTCGTGACTAATATCGCATTGTAGGCCATTCTACGTCCGGGGATGTGCGATTGGATGTGCGCTGACTGCATGCATTGCGGCGCTGGCATTGGGGCTGTCGATCAAGCTGAGCCACGAGAATCGATGGCGCGACCGCGAATACGGGGCTGTGGATGGGCTGGAGACGGTGGATGTGACGGAGGATGGTGATTACAGCCCAAGATTCCGTTATTTGACATGACTTTGGCAATGGGGGGGGTTGTGGTTCCAGGTATTTGGTTGAGATAGTCCAGATGAGGGTATGTATGTATGGATTGTACCTAGGCAGAACATGGATCAGCAACACTTGAAACTGAGAATCCTCGAGAATGACTTCATCCTTCCAGGCTTCCAGATGCCTGAGTCAGCCACAGATTGGCCAACGACTCACCGTCTTTATAAATACCAAGTCCAGTAGCCTCTTCGCGTTAGGATGCGCCCGGGGTCGCATCTGCACAGGCCAATCATGCGCATTGACGGTTGGCTGGCATCACACTAACCACCACGCCCAGCCGGACTAAATTGCGACTAACCCAGGAGCCAGGCAGACTAAACCAGGACAAGCCAATTAATCTTACAATTCGCCATCCACAGGCTCGCATCGCCCACTCAGCCGAGGGATTGCCAGGATTGGGGCTGCGCATCTGCGGGGGAATTGTGTTTTATTTGTGTCTCATGCTTTGGCCTAAAAACCTGTTGGCTGTGCGAACACCCTGAAACTCGGCATTTATTTCTCCTTTTCTCAAAAATAAAGGGACCCTCCCTATCCGAATCCGAATCCTAATCCTAATAATAATAACCATCCTCCCCTCTTTTGTTGCAAATGCGGGTTGCAAGATCTATGTGCTCGAGATGACGGCCCCCATCACCTCCATCACCGCCACACCGACCGGATACCTGGGCAACCTCACCCCAGACCAAGAAGACCGGCTCCAACTCCTCTGGTCCCTCCTCCTGCACCTCACCGAGGCCTCCTCCCTCGGCGCCATCGAGCAACTCGTCCGCGTGAACAGCCTCCACCAAACCAAATCCTCCACCCCCTCCACTACAACAACAACCCCCTCCCACAGCCGCCGCAACTCCATCCTCTCGCGCTCCGAGTCCCGCGTCCTCCGCAAAAACAGCATCGCCAACATCTCCATCTACCACTCCCGCCTCCTGCACACCCTCCGCAATGTCGGCCTCAGCAGCTCCGACATCAAGACAGTCCGCCGCTTCCTCACCCGCATGACCCCCGACGACGTCCGTTTCGGCATCCTCACCGCATCCAAGCACGATCCCCCCGATGCCTTCCTCCTTCGCTATCTACGGATTAGTAAATGGGAGGTGAACAAGGCGTTTATCACGCTGCTTGAGGCTCTGCTGTGGCGCACGAAGGAGATGTGTGTGGATAGTCAGCTACTTCCCAGGGGAGAGCTGTATGCGGTGCAGCAGGAGGGGAATAAGATTAACCCGTTCAAGGCGGATGTGGCGAGGGGTTTCATAGAACAGCTCAGGATGGGCAAGGCGTATGTGCATGGTGTGGACCGGGAGAATAGGCCTGTGGTTGTGATTCGGGTGCGGTTGCATCAGCCGCAGGCGCAGAGTGAGGATTCGCTCAATCAGTTCATTACACATATGATTGAGTCGGTGAGGTTGTGCTTGGTTCAGCCCGTTGAGACTGGTGTACGTTACTCATCTCTGGAACTTTTGATGGTGCTGTTGGGTTTGAGTGGGCTAACGCTGGGTAGACGGTTATATTCGATATGACGGGCTTCTCACTGGCTAATATGGTACGTTCATCCTCCTCTCATTAATTGAGACTAGGTCCTAATCTGGGTTGTAGGAATACGGCGCCGTCAAATTCATCATCAAATGCTTCGAAAAATATTACCCCGAGTGCCTAGGCGTGCTTCTCATCCACAACGCCCCTAAAATCTTCGCCGGTACCCTTCCCCCATCTCTTCCCATCACCCATATCTAATGTCAAAGCTAATCTTTGGTGGGTAGGGATATGGAAAATCATCCGCACCTGGCTAAGCCCCTCCCTCGCCGCCAAAATCCACTTCACCCACACAATCGACGACCTCGACCTCTTCATCCCCCGCGACCAAGTCGTCTCCGAACTCTCCGGCCTCGAAGACTGGGAATACGAGTACCTCGAGCCCAGCCCGAATGAAAATCACCTCCTCAATGACTACACGACGCGTGATGCCCTCCTCGCTGAGCGCCATTCCATCAGTGAGGAATTTCTAGCGGCTACCTCGACCTGGATTACGGCGGCGAGGGAGGGAACCAAAGGGGATGTGGAGAGCGCGATGAGGGAAAGAGAAGAGCTGGCTGAGAAGTTGAGAGTGAACTATTGGGATTTGGACCCGTATGTGAGGGCGAGGAATTGGTTGGATCGCACAGGCGTGATTCAGGGGGGTGGAGGGGTGGAGTATTATCCTGTCTCGAAGGCGGCGGTGGTGCAGATTCAGACGGCGAAGATCTTGCAGGTCAAGCATGTTGAGAGGGCGAGGGTCAAGATTGTCAACCTCTAACCTACCTAAACTACTTGGATATGAAGGGGTGATGAGGATGAGGATGATTGACGACTTTGCAGTGGACGGGAATTTGCAGATGGATTTTGGGATGTGATACCAGGCGTTATTTTGCTCAAATAGTTTTTTGTTTTTCAGCGCTTGTTGGATGTTGAATTTACATACCCTTCTCAAGTCATTGTTCATCCCTACTACAGCACTGGGTATACTTGAATATCTACGAAGAAAGCATCTCCTGCACCACCGTCTCCGTATACGCCCACAGCAACGCCGAATAATCCGAGCAAAAGGTCCCGCCCGTCCAGAACGTACTCTTTACCCCTTGCAACTCATACAACCTCTTATAAAACCCATCCTCTATATCCTCATTCGATGGTACCACCACCTCCGGCGAATGATTCCCAAACACAACCATCTCCGGATCACCCCCCGGATACGTCCCCGCAGTCCCCATCCTCCGAATATCATCAAGAACCAGCTCCTTCGCCTGTTCCACCGTGAAATCCTTATCCCCCACAATCTTACTCGTTAGATACCCATCCACCCCCAGGTACTGCAGAATTGCCTGGCACGGCGGCGTGGGCAGATTCCCCGGCCTGTTAGCAGGATCAGCATTCCACACCGTCACATCGCTGGGAATCCCCGTGTTCTTGACCACAGCAACATAGTAGTTCATCCAATTCCATTTCTCAAAGAGTGCGGTTTCACTCGGGGCAAGGTCCCATCCTTGCAGACTGTCCATGGTGGGAGGAATAGTGGACAGGAATTGCCTGGCTTTGATGAGTTTGCGGGCCCCGTTCGCACTCTCAACCACAATTCTAACGCCGGAATCGGACCGCTCTGTCTCTACGACGGTGGACTGATAGAGGACGTCGGAACCGAGAACATGCGACGCCTTGCTGTAGAGCTCGTACATGCCGGTTTTGGGAACGATGTAGCCGCCCTCGAGTAATGCGTCGACGTGCGCGATCCCGAAACTCTGCATTACGCGTAACAGGGGGGCTTGCAGGATATCCCCGATGGAATGCGTGAAGAGGAAAATCAGTTGCAGAGCGCCTTGGAGGCTATTCTTCTCGACGAATTCCCCAAATGGTCGCAGGAGCTCTGCTGGGACGGGATCGGGGAGGTTATAAACTCCGTCTTGGAGATAGGTGTATTTTTCTATGGCCAGTCGGTATAGCAGAAGGGCGGAGGTGGTTCCTAGGATTCCGGAGGGAGGGGGCACTTTCTCGCCTGTTTGGAAGTTGACGTTTTCGTTGATCAGGGTGTCTGGGAGAAGGGGTTTATGCTCGACGTTGAGGCGGGAGAAGTAGGCGCGGGTGAGGTCGTTGTTGAAGACGCCTTCTACGCCGTAGTCGATGTATTGGTCATTCTCGAGGTATAGGGTCTCGGTGTGTCCGCCGAGAAGTTTGTTGCGTTCCACGACTACTACGGTTTTGGCTTTGTCTTTCAGGCTGATTGCTGCGTATGTGCCGGTTGAGCCGCCGCCGAGGATGCAGACGTCGCGGATGATGATGTCGTCGGGCGCGAAGTCTTGTTCGTTGATTGCTGCTAATGCTGGAGATGTGATTGTTGCCAGACATGAAATGATGGCGAGAGGACGGACCATGCTGGATAGAAAGCCCATTGCGGGACAGCCTCGAACGAGATCAATGGGGAGCAAAACACGAGGAACGCGGAGTCGAGGGCATCAGGGGCTTGATAAATATTTCTACCTAGGAAGGAAAAGAAAAAAAAAACAAGCAAAATTTAGATTCTGCGCCTCTTCCCACTGATGGTGGAGCTCCGAATCAACTATTGGCTCCACCGAAGGAAGATCGACACCCAGGCCGACAAGTTGGATAGCACCCTCCCCGAGTCCCGCTCGACAGAGTTTGTCTACATCCGATAAATTCAATAGTTTGTATCGTTGAACCTATTTACAGGGTATGACAGAGTATGGCAGCTTCTATTGGCCATATCCTGGCTACCTTTGAGACTGTGGTTCCGAAGGACGCTAATGGTGGCTTGCAGGAAAACCGGAGACTTCTGAGGCGGAAAGACAGATTCAGAATAACAAGCCAATGAAAGACTCACAAGATAAGTGGGGAGATCTCGAACAGGAATTGGAGAACCCCTATGGCCTCATCGATGGATGCTCAAAGATATTTCATATCCGCTGCGGTATGGTTAGCGCAGGAACCATTATCGAAGCGTCTTCCTCACGAAGTAGTACCTAGCCTTGCTTGGCCTCATTTTGGAAATTTGCCTATAGGAATTAGCCAGAGGATGAAGATAAGCATGTTATATAAATAAGGTGAGGCTGATGGCAGTGTTAAGACGATCGGTAGAGCCTCAGGAAGGATCGTTCCCCGCCATTTCCCCTCATCTGGATAGATATGACTGGACGGACGGTTTGTGCCAGTCAGCCTCACCATTGATGACAACGAACCCCGCTTTAATATTTATCAATCTGCTGCCGTGGGAAGTTCGCGCTCTTGAGACTTTTACTCTTCATTATATATTCCTTTTATAATTCCAGCAAATCCACAATGGCCACCGACGACGACCTCCGAACCCTCTTCAAGTCAGACCGACTCCTCTACCGCGCCCCCAACAGCACAGACAAAAACTTCTATCAAAAGTACATCCTGAATGACCCACACATTCTCGCCATGATGGATGCCAGTATGACCAAGCCCGGGTCCGAGAAAGCAGCAGAGGCATTCCTCAAGTTCGCACAAGAGGCTATCCTAGGTGTGATGATTTTGTCTACGATCGTATCAAGGGTTACCACAGCCAAAGGAAATTACGACCGAAGACCTCCCCACGGTCAAACCCATCGGATTCATCATCCTCTTTTCAAAGTTAGGTGCGGAGGGGGCACACCATCGTCAGGCTACGTTGGGACTATCGCTGGTAGAGGAGTTTCAAGGAAAAGGGTACGGAGGGGAAGCGATCAACTGGGCGCTGGACTGGGCATTTAACTACGGGGGTTTGCACCGTGTGGCTATTGAGACCTTTTCGTATAATCCGAATGCGCTGAGTTTGTACCGCCGGTTGGGGTTTGTGGAGGAGGGGCGGGAGAGGGAGGCGTTGTATTTTCGGCGGAGGTGGCATGATATTATTCGGTTGGCGATGTTGGAGCACGAGTGGGAGGCTTTACGAGAGGACTAGGGATTAGTGGATTTATTGTGATCTCCCTGCTCTACATTTATATATTATCCTCTACTTATTTGGTTAATATATTTTGGTTCCTCTGTCGCCCCTAATAACGCGGCAAGGGAGCGACAATTTAGCTTCTTGGGTCGATGACTCAGAATCCAACTCTCTTCATCTCCTCCGAAGAAACTCGAGAACATCCCCACCTTGGCCTCAGACGAGAATGTAAAACGAAAGAAAAGGACAAAGAGACATGGAGTAATGAGAGAAAAGTAAGGAAATAAAATGGGCGCCTCATTCGGCGACGCTCCACGCGAGATCGTGGACTTGATCGTGCACCAGCTCGCCCTCCAACACGATCGCAAGAGCCTCCTGAATCTAGCCTGCACCTGCAAATCCCTAGAAGCGCTTTGCATCCCCCTCGTCGAGTCTATCCCATCCAAAACAATATGGATCAGAGCGGGGTCCGAGTACGACGGCTTTATCGAGAGCGACGTCAGTCGCTGTGTTGACGACTTCAAACGCGACTTGAGATTGAAAGGGGGCAGCCTGACCGATTACCGTCATTTGCTCCTGCAGCCGCAGTATGCCTCCTGGGTGCATCCTGGGCCCGACACCTGGGCTCGGCTGATAGAGTTCATCGCGGAACTCCCCTTGCTCGACGACTTCTCGTACGTGGAGTGGGGAGATGACGCCTTACCAACGTGTGTGTTCAACGCGGTCCGGCAATCTCATCCACATTGTACCTTTTACGTGCGGAGGCATGCGGCAAACATGGTAGTTGACGGTTTGCTGGAGCCGTCCCACTTCGAGATGATCAAGGTCCCGGGGCTCCCGGGGCAGGGGATCGAGTATGGCAGTGACAAGGGCGACGAACCGATTGCAAGACTCCTCGATCGGCGAACTCACCTCCAGCTGCGCGGGCAATGGGATCCCAGTGCTGGGGCCCGGCGGATCGGGTATTTGCCCTGTCGTGGGCGACCGGACCCGCGCTGGCTCCAGGTCTCTGACAAGGAGGACCGTGGAGATCTTCCCCAGGAGTCGCTGCACTATCTCCGGATACCGCCGGTGGAGTCTGAGTCTGTCTCCCCGGCGGGCCTATTTGGGTGGGCAAATGTCACGGATCTGTCCGTTTTGCGCGTTCTCGACCTAGATGTGGATGTGGAACAGGGGTCGCTTGAGCTCTGGGCGGGGGATCTCCAACTTCCAAGTCTGAGGACTCTGTTTCTTCGCGTCACGCCTCACGCTCGCCAGAGTGAAACTCGGCCTGTTGCGCACTATCAAGCCGTGGAACGATTCCTCTGCAGTCTCCCCCCGTTATCACAAATGCATCTATCAGGATGGGACTCGTCCGTCTCGACCCCGTCTCTCGTCCAACATCATGGCCGATCCCTGCGCACTTTGATTCTTTCCGGCCCATCGAATCAGTGCCTAACCGAGACTGACATCCTCGCCATCGGCGCCAACTGCCCAGTCCTAGAGGATCTAACTCTCGCCGCTCGTCGCTCCCAAGGTGACGCTGCAGAGGTAGCCTGCTATAAAGCCCTGTCCACAATCCGGCCCCTCAAACACCTCGACCTAACCCTGTCCATCGACGAATCCCAACTCCAACCACAAGACCCCTCCCCTGCGCAATCTCCCAACGAAACCACCCAAGATCCATCACGAAGTGACGCTCTCCGCCGGCTCCTCATTGACGTCGCCATCGACGAAACCCTCGCCCTAGCCATTTTCCACGTCATCTCCCCCTCCAAAACCACCGGCGCCTCATCCCTAGAACGAATGCGTATCACCCTGGGCGAAACCTCCCTATCCTGGTTCAGCTATCCGTGGCTGATAGGATGCGATCGGACATTCAAGCACGCTCGGATTCATGCTACGCCGATTAAACCCAAACGGGAGGGGAAACAACCCCCCAAGCATCTGACCTTGGAGCTGGAGGAGGTGTTTTATAGTATCTGGCCGCGGCATCGCCCGAGAGAGAGGAAGATGAGTAGGAAGTTGAAGAATAAGAGGGAGAAGGAGAGGGAGATGGAGAGGGAGAGGGGAACGGCGGCGTGGGGGAGGCATTGGGACAGTTTCCCGCTGGATATTGGGGTTGGTGGTGGGAGTGATCCGGAGGCTCCGAGACCGGGGGAGTGGTGGTAGGCTCACTTCTGAAAGAACCTATTTTCTTTTTTATGCTGTGGCGGATGTGATGACTGCTACTTGCGACTTAATTCGCCTGGGAAAAGGCAGGAGAGGGTATGCTATCCATGTTTGGACCCATCCTGTAGCTGATTGGGATATAATACCTGCACGTCTTCCCCCTAAAGATTCTCTCCTACCGTACAAAGGGCCGCGTATTTGACAGCTGTCCTTCACCATCATCCAATCAATATACGCCGAATTCACTAAAGATGGTTGGAAGAAGCACCCTGTGCTATTTCATGGGAGTATTTCTTTTCACTCATATTCTTAATGGGGCAAGACTGGGCCTCTCTGTCTTACACATGGATGGTGGGCGTATGCATCAATCGCCGCCAGATCTCTCACCTCCAGATCTCTCACCTCCCACTTCTTTGATACATAATTGTGGCTGCCGACAGTGAGTGGATATCTGCCGATATGCGACACATGAAGATCGGCCCACCTTCTGTGAGATCCTTCAGGCTTTGGTCTGGGGTAGTGGGTGCCTCCTTCCCTGCCATCAACATGGACTTTCCTACCCAGGTACGCTACACTGCGTTCTACCGTGCCTTCCGGATCCATACAATAGATGTGCAGTTCCTGTAATGATGCCAGTGCCGTCACCGTGCCCTTCTCCCCTCATTCATCCTCTGCGACCGCCCTCAATACCCAACCCTCAACGACGAAGCATCGTGAAACACCCTACAATATGGCGACCGAGGGATACACCAGGCCGCAACTTCCCGGCTACCCCAAGATCATTTCCAAATTCATCTTCTATCTCAAGTTCGTCCTGAATATCGTTCTTTCCTACTGTCTCCTGCTCTCGATCCGTATCCCAGCACTCTATCGAAGGCTCGAGAAACTCCCCGCCCAGACCCGTCCACAGACACTGCCTCCAATCAGAGACACAGCCATATTCCAAAAGTTACCCAAGCATCTCGGAATCATTTTCAGCTCCCCCGACCACGACAAGCCGGAAGAGGTGGCGGTCTTGCTCCAGGCCATCGTCAAAGTTTTATCGTGGTGCTCCCGCCATGGAATATGGCGTCTGACCGTCTACGAAAAGTCGGGTATCTCACATATTTCACCTTCGTTCACTACTATACCACTTGGATATACTGACCTCGCTCGGTGTCTAGGAATCGCGAATCAACACCTTTCCTCCTTCCAAGAGATCATTTCCTCCCATCAGGCTCCACGGCCCGTTCATGGACACCCCGACCTCGCTTGCACAGAAGCCGAAGAGAGCTTGATCAAACGCGAAGACGAAACCGAAGCCGAGAAAGATGGGAAGCTCCAGCTCAACCTCCTGAACTACGCAGACGGCCGCCCTGCTATCGTGTCCCTTACGCAAGATCTAATGGATGAATGTCGCCACGGAGAGCTAGAGCCAGAACAGATCACACAGGATCTCGTCGACGATCGGCTGCGAAAGGCAGTCGGCGAGGAAACAGACTTGCTCATTGTGTGCAATCCGTCGTTCTTGGCGCTGGAAGGGTATCCGCCATGGCACCTTCGGTTGACGGAGATATTGTTAGTTGTCATCGTTGCAAAAATATTCTTCTATTTCAGCGTCGGGTGCTAGTAGACTAACCATGGTGAATCGGGGTGTGTAGCCACGTTGATACGGGCTTTGATATTAGTTACGAGCAGTTCATTCGAGCGTTGGCGCAGTTTGCGGGGGCGGAGATGCGGTTCGGCAGGTGATCGATGCTGTCTTTGAGTCTAGTTCTTTTCTTACTCTCGGGTTATTTTGTCGGTTTGTCTGGATTGTAGGCTAAGAGAGTGCGGTTTGGGTTGTATTTAACAGTAACAATCCTAGGGGGAGAGCCTCGGCCCAAGACGAAAGAGCATACTTTGTCCCAACATCAAGAAACATTCTCTACATTCTCAGCGCCTACCTCTACTATAACTCTCCATTACCACCTTTCGTATGAAAATATAACCATAGATTAGGGGATTAAAACTATATAGAACCAACGAGGGAACAGCTATTCTAAATCTCACTCAGCAGCTTCGTCATGTCAACAACCTGACCCAGCTCAGCCACCGTCTCCTCCCACACCTTCTCCCCAACGGCGCGCCCCGAGTTACTCTCAGCATAATCCGCAAAAGGCGCCGGACGATTATCACTCAGATACAGCCCATCCATATCCCCATTCGCAATCACAGCTCCATGCACCAGCGTCCTGGCCCCCATAGAAACAGACCGTCCAATAACCCTCTTCACACCTCCTAAAATCGCTCCCTCCGCACCCCCAAGATCCCTATGTAACCCCGACCCATAACAGAACCCCGGATTAACAATATTCAGCACCGCCCCGCTTGTCTTCTGAGCACTAGAGCGACGACTCCGCACTAGCTCTAAGAAGAAAAGTTGGTATAGGAGTTTAGACGTGTAGTACCGATCATTCCTATCGAAGTTGCCTGGCGCATCCAAGACTGAAAGAAGAGAAGTCGAGTTCTTGGTTGCTGTTCGCGCTTCTTTGAATTGCGCCCATGCGGCTGTTTCGCTCCCGACGATGGAAATGACGGGGCGTGCTTTATCGGCGGGTCGTGTTGCGGATTGCTGGTCCAAGATAGGGAGGAGGAGGAGTGTGAGGAGTGCGGTGCTGAGCCAATTGATTTGGATAGTCTCTTCGTGGCCGGTGGAGGGGTTGGCGATGTGTTTGAAATTGACTATTCCGGCGTTCAGGATGGCGAAACCCAACCTGAGATTGGATTGTTTGAGGTGTTCGATGAAGGTGGTGATGGAGGTGTAGTTTGCTAGGTCGAGTTCCCAGATTTCGATGGTGGGCTTAAGTGCGCTGTGAGACTGGGAGAGGGAGGCGAGGAGCTGTTTGCGGGCTTCCTCGCCTTTGGTTTTGTTGCGCACGGCGAGGATGAGGTGTGATAGGCCTTGTTCTAGGAGTTGGAGGGAGGCGTGGTATCCGAGTCCTGAGTTTGCGCCGGTTACGAGGCCGGTTTGCCCGGAGAGGGAGAGGGAGGAGGGGGGTTTGGAGGGGCAAATGAAGAGTTGGCGGTAGAGGAAGCCGGAGTAGGTGTTGTAGAACGGCATCTCAATGGTGATCTTCAAATTTCGGGAATAATGTGACCTCTGGAGTGGTATGTTTCTGATCTTGTGGGAATTATTCAAGCAGAATGATGGTGTTTTTTCTAGGGAGTTCGTCTCTTTCGTCCATACGCCAAGGGCTATATATACTGGATTCTGGCCGACTGTGAAGAATATAGGAGATGAGAGGAGAGGCTTCGGATACAATGACAAAAGATTTGCGAGCATTCGTCATGCTGTTGTTGCCTTCGGTTTGTTGGTTCTTTGCTTGGGATACGAGGAAGGCAGGCGGAGTTAAGCATTTAGTGTGCAGGGAATATCTCCGGCGTGCTCGAGCATGTGCGAATCCCACGATATTCAACTACCACTTCGTCCGATTATTAATTTATTGCTAATTTTTCATAACGATACTGAGCTCAGGGGCTAAATTTCTGACAGAGCGCCCTACCCAGAATTTAATCTAAATACACAGCGAAGGCAGGCTGCTAAATCCCAAGAGGTGGCAAATGCGGAGAGCTGCAGAGCTAAGGTTACCCGGTGGCGTACGTCATTTGGTGCCTGGTAGCCACCCAACAATGAGAAGGACTGTGATTGGTTCGCGGGCTTCAACCTATCTTTCACTTGAGAAACCTGGCAAGAAATTTGTAGAACTATAATTTTTTCTGGGGGTGCTTTCCGAATCTAGTTCCTACTACGAAAAGTCCAAGGTGGGTGGTGGCACGCTCCGACCAAAAACTGACCATGACCATAACTGCCGCAGCGTGAATCCCTGTGGAAGCAAGAAAACAAAGTCCTAGGGGGTCGCGAAGTGAATAAACCAGAGAGTGATCGAGAGACGGAAATGAGGCTCTATCATTCCCATTCTCAAAAGGATGAAAAGTGAGTTGTCTAACTACTGAAGGCAACGAAGATCACACGCCCTGATTCCAGCTCTAAAGCCACACGCTTGCCATGGCTCCTTAACGACCGGGCTCGATAGTCCCAGGGCAAGTAGAGCACATTTTCACCATCTCGAGTAACCCAATTACCGTTTAGTCCAAATTTTGGATATGATGATATTTTACGGGGCTGTTTTTTATCGACCTCCTCTAGAGCGAAAACTTCGAGGTTGGTCTCAAGACGTCGATCCTTTTCACGGAAAGCCATCTCGGTGATATCCGTATCAGCATGAAACGCCTGCAGAGCGGTTCCGGCAGCCCAGTCCCAGAGTGTGATCGTCTCATCACCCGACGCAGACGCCAGGATCTTACTATCAGAGGAGAATGCAAGCTCGACGACCACGCCCATATCGCCCCTAAGTGTTGGGAGTGTCGGGAGTGGTGCTCCTTTGGTTACGCTCCAACGCTGGATCATCCGGTTGCTCAGCGAGCATGCAAGGAAGTTGCCGTCCGCGGAGAACGCCATTGAAATGACAGAGTCGAGGACCGGGAAGGTCTGGTGAATATTTTTTGCGGTAATGTCCCAAACCCGGACCGTCTGGAAAGAGGCTTCTGCTATCAATTTGCGGTCGGGTGAGAATGCCAGCTTGTTCACATTGCCATACCAGGTGCCGATGTCGAGAGTATGCACGCGGTTCGCGCCGACGAGGTCCCAGACTTTGATGGACTCTCCACACGCAAACGCTAACACTTTATTATCCTGTGAGAATGTGAGATGGTTGATTTCCATTTCAAACTCATCAGAAGATCTAATGATTGTTCCCGTTGCTGGATCCCACAGGTCGATTGTTTTCCAGTTAGCCGATGCGAGGATCTTGCCGTCTGAGGAGAATATCATGGGCTTGGAAACTCTCCCCCTGTTGTCCTCGGTAATAGGCTCCAAATCATGTCCGGCCGTTACGGGCAGTTCCCATATCTCGACCTTGTCTTCTAGCCGGTTTGTTGCTGCGATAGTCGTGTTATCTGGGGAGAAGGCAAGGGCGCTCACCGATCGCAGAGATCCCTGGATGACCGCTACTCTTTCACCAGAGGCCACATCATATAGCCCAACCGTCTTGTTAACTGACATGGCCAGCAGCTTGCCATCCGGCGACAACACTATGGGGTTCACGTACGTGTCATACTCCCCCTGCTTAGAGCTGATGAGGGTTCGGAGCTGAGCCCCCTCCTTTGGATCCCAAATCTTAACTGTTCCATCATGCGAAGCCATTAACAAACTCCCATCAGGAGTGAAATCCACCGTCCAAACCGATTTGGAAAACTCTTCGAACGTGTGAAGCAACTCCCCTGACGAAACATCCCAAACCCGAGCTGTCTGGTCGTTTGATCCCGACGCCAGCAGTCCCTCAGGCGAGATGGCCAACGCGACGACACTCTCCGGATGACCTTTGATTCTGTGTATCAGTGCTCCCTTGGCGACATCCCACAGCGTAATCATCCCGTCGCTAGCGCCTGCTGCCAATAAATTGCCATCATCTGAAAACACTACCACATTCACATCGCTAGTAAACCCACTACCAGCCTTGAATTTCCAGATTTGTCTCTTCTTCTGAAGGTCATAAACAGTAGCGAACCGACGAAACCCGGCAATAGCTAATAGCGATGAATCCGGCGAAAAGGCCACTCCTCTCACACCCTCATCTGCCTTTACTCTCTGCAGGACAGCTCCTGTAGCAGGGCTCCATACCGTAGCCATCGCTCTGGCCCCAGATACTAACATCTTACCGTCAGGTGAAAAGGCCAGGGCTTCGATAAAATCGGAATGGCCTCCCAGCGACAGCAGCACTGGGTCCAAGGTTGGATTCACCACGGGGAGTTGACATACGGACTTTGTGATTTCCTCTTGGAAGGTCTTTCTAACAACACTAGATTGCGGTAGAAAGACCAGAGCCGAGGAATACAGCTGCAGAGGTGCGTGATCAATGGCCTCTCGATTCTTCAAGAGAAAACGCCATGCATCGTAGAGAAACAGCGAGATCTGACTATTCGGAGCCTGTACGTTTGAGGTAGAGTTAGCATTTGCAACCAGAACTATGGCACTGAAAGTGGCGGCTGACGTACCGCAAGCGACCGTAAAGAGTTGATCATGGCAATACTCTCCTCAAACCTCTCATCCATACTTCCTATCAAGCTCAGGACTTCCAGCCAGTGCAAGAAGTGGTCCTTCAGAAATGCCATCACTGCGCCATCATCGGATAGAGAGCACTTCCCCTTCTCAAAATGGTAGACCCAAAACCGACATGCGTACTGAACATGAGGGGCGAAAGTGTCTTCGATCGTCCGACCCCAGATATCGGTTCTCGGTTGTCCGGATCTCTTGAGCTTGCAGGCGTTCTCGCGAAGTATCCCCGGCTGAGAAATCAGGTTCAGGCAGTTCATGGTTAGTCTCTTATGGGTCTCAACCTCGTCAATCCATATCTCACTCTTCTGGGGCAAGTCGGGATGGACAAGAAAGTCGCGAAACGAAACACCCACCGGGCCTGCGGAAGCGACTGGTTCAAGTAAGGTGGACTGCAAGTCTAGTTGGCGAAGTATAGTTGCTTGGGAGACATCCAAAAGAATCACCAAAGAGCCTGCTGGGAGGGGTTGGGCCATTAGAAGCATCGGTCCAATAACGTCGCGGAATCCCTGGATCAGAGTCGCTTTTTCCGCCTCTGAGCACGTAGCGAGTAGCTGTTTTAAACTATGCAGATAGCCCTCTTCTCGCTCTTCTCTGGTCAGACTCACACGGCCTGTTGCTGGAGCAGCAGCTGACTCTTCAGACAAGCTGTTCAGACCTTCGTTTTTTCCATCCTCATAGTCGGATAACAGGGGTGTGTCTGCGATGGGTATAACGTCTGGGCTTGGGGTCCTGCCCCGCGGAAAGCTGGGTCCGCTTGGCTGGAAGAAATCCTCCTGCTGCAGAGGCTTGCCCTGATCATCAGTGTAGACCTGATTGCCCCATTGTCGACTTCTCGGTGGCACCCGTTCGATGGACCGTGAACGCTCACTTTCCTCTTCGCTACTCCCCATGTCACTATCGTCGTACTCTCTTTTCTCTTTGTCGTCATCATAACGGTCCTCGTCGTTGTCGTCGTCATCATCTTCCCCGTCTTCCTCATCGTAACGCGCTCTCCGCCGTTTCTTGCCACGGGACTCTTTTCGAGCTTTACGAATAAGGGAAGTGAACTCGCGGCACGCGTTGGCTACGTCTTGCAAACGTTCACCCATATCCTGCTGTTGATCGGGTAGATCCTGCGCAGACACGTACACGATCCGGTTGAGCTGGGTGTGCAGGACGGAGAGATCTCGGGCAGAAAAGACGGTCGACCACATATGCCACTTGACGGATCCGTGCAACGACGCCAGCATAACTTGCCACAGCGGCAGGGTCAAGACCCCTCCTTGTCCCTTTTCATCCACTACTGGAGTCGCAAAAACCGACGCAAAATCAAAATCAAGTTCCAGCACAGGATAGTACGATATCGCCGGTATGTGCACCTTCTTCTCCGCGATGTTGAGAGAGAATATGGCCTCTGGGTCGATATGATGGGGGTCCACTGCCATTCGGGACCTGAATTCGTCTTCCGTCAAATAGAGGATGGCCATTGCTTCCAGTGCCTTTGCGGGGGCGTGGTATCTCTCCCTCACGCTTCGCAAGTGACGGTCCAGTTTCGCGAGCGCCGACGCCAATCCACGGCCTCGAGTCGATGATTTCTGCTGGCTCCTGTACTCACCGATCACCATTTGAACTAGTTCTTTCAGCTGGTCTTTGTCCGCATCCTGAATTGGCATCTTGTCAACACCTCCCCGGGACATATGAAGAAAGTAATCCATGTCTCTAGCCGGGAGCAGCCGTTCGAGAAACCCCCTGAGATCATCCCCACACAGAAACGACTGCGGATTCAGGTCCAGCCGAAGCAAAGCCAGAATCATAGCCTGCGTATCCGACGGCCGCAACCAAATTCTCGTTTCCCCCTCCCCATCCAGGCGATCGTACTGCACATCCTCCAGCAAACCTCAGCCATGATCCGGGGTCCCAGCTCGCCCACCCTCCACCGTCGCCATCGATTTATACAGACTCAGTCTCCGGATCATCGGCAGCGTAATCCCCATTTCTTCCGCCAGCCTCCGATCCCGGACAGGCACCTCATTCGGCTTGAGTACCTTCATCTTATAAAACACATCCCGATTGTGATTCGTGCTCCGGGGGACAAACACATTGGAGCCCTTTGAACCATCCTTGCGCTCAGCCTCCACCGCACTGCAATACAAACTCCCATCCGCGGCAGGCAGATAACCAAGATACAAAAAGAATAAATCCCGCGGCGACATGTCCTCAGGAATATAATCCGGCATACTCCTCATATGCGCAACACTGTGCATTCGAAAGCAGATCCTCTCTCGACCTCGCTGCATCCGTTCCATAATCCCACTCAATCCGTACAGCGCTTCAGTTCCAAAAGCCCCCCATTCTGGATCTGAGGGCTCCTCGACAAAAAGCCCCTTATCCTCCCGACGGCCGTACCGATCCACAAGGCCCAGTAAGAGGACCCAACTCCGATGAACGGGGAGCAATGCCTCTATCCCTAAAATCCTCAGTTTTCCGTCCCGTGGTGCAGAAATACCATACGCCCGAAGCAGGTTTGCAAAGTTCACCCACGAAGTCAGGGAGGGACTCCCCTCGCGATCGAGAATGGAGCATTCTCTGGCTATTTTAGCGATCGCTTGGGTCGAATTTGGTGGTGCGCTTGTCGCTGTTGCTGTGGCTAACCGTGGCGGTTCGATCAAATTGGGAACCTTGATGGAGCGGAAGAAACGCTTGCCCGGTAGAAGGGCGTATCCCCGCGAGATGTACTCATGTGTTCTGTCGTCGATGAGGCTGAGGGCCTCGTAGTGGTCTGTTTGGGATTCGCGGTAGAGGATGTAGGCTGGGATTATGCCAGCTAGGGCGATTATGGCGAGTAGGACGGCAACCCAGGTTCCGATTACTCCGAGGAGGTTGAGTGTGTCTGCCATTTGAGTCTGGTAGCAATGAGGATGGTGGGGGGGTTGTCAAGGAAGGGAGAATGGCATTGTAAATATAAGTTGAGCAAGACAACGAATAGGTACAGGCAGAAGGGAAAAAAAGAAAAGAAAATTGCGATCAAGTCCGGCATGTCGGGGGATTCTCTATTATAACATTTTGTGACTCTGCAGGATGCGTTGTTTGCTATGGCTTTAACCCCTCTCAGCTGGCGTTGGAGCGCCACAACTTCCAAGGCTGCTGCTATACGGGATTTTATTTGATCACTTCTCACCAAGTCATCCCCCCACAGGTCGAGGATACAAACATACCAAAATGCAGCTTATTCATTTTCTACGATAAAAATATTTTGAATTAACAACACCACACTAATATCAAAAAGATATACCGAGTAGCTTTCGAAATGTTGTCTGTATAACGCGAGGCTTGAATGGCGGGGTCTGAGGCGCTAAAAGCTGACAGCAACGTGCGAGTCCATTTGGGTCTAGCCATCGCTCGGCATCAGTAGCCTAAGTTCGGTGCATTCGAGGAGTTCAATATTTTAATCTATCATTCCTGTAGATCCTGTAAATTCACACTGTGAATGTCTTCTCTTGGACGTTGTGTTCTCCGGAAAATAATACGAAGTGGCCTATTACTATCCATACCAGCTAGAACCATGATTTTTGTGCGAGAAGTAAACAAGATTGATATTGAACAATTCGACAATTGCATCTTCCTGCCTTTAAATTCCAGGGAAATGCTCCAGTAGACCGATCAGAGTTCTACTCCCTTAACGAAAACATAGGACGGGAACTTTGACTACTATCCCTACGTAATTGAAGAGCCTCACGATACCCATCCCCATGGCCATTGTATCAGCAATCCAGTAGATTTCCGGGTGCCCGACTGGAGGTTGGGAAGCGTCAAATCCGTTCATGGTGTAGGTGGGAAGGAAGTGTCAAAGTAGGGAGGATTGCGCATCGGTTGTGTTAACAATTCACTGGGGAGGGAAATAGACACTATGAATTATAAAAAAGGGACGAATGGCAGAGCCAGGATGTAGGACTTATGCCCACAGACCATTTGTCCACCGGTTCCTCGAGTTGGCGTTTTATTGATATTAAGAAGGCCCAGGCACTTCCAAGCGGGGCGCATACCCACAATTTTTTGAGCACTCCCCGGAACCAGGGAAAAAGCCGGGGTCACTTTTTCTCAGTCACTGTGTTTCTATATGGCAGGCTTGGCAAGATACCATTCACGGAAGTAAACACAACAGATTTCATAGAGATTAGCTTTAGTGAATGAAATGTTCTTCCAAAACAACACCAGATATTTTTCTCTGTATCTCCCACTTCCATCCAACTCTTCCTCCCATCCAACGCTCCCTATCATCCAACCTCACTCCCATCCAACTCTCGGTAATGGAAATACCTTCATCCTCCATCACCACGGCGAGCATATCTCTGTATTCCCTTGTTAAGAATCTCCATCCTCTTGTTGAGAACATGTCTCCTCTCACTCCCATCACTCTGGTGATCCTCGCGATCCTCGTCACGGTTCTCATACATGATCGAATCCTAGGCCCCTGGGCCAGTTTCAAGAAATCCCTGATGATCGGCAAGAAGAATCCATTCCTCGTCACCTCGCTCGAATGTCCATACAGCTACATCCGTAAGATATACGGCCATCACCACTGGGCCCCGTTCGTCAACAAGCTCTCTTCCACCCTCCAGACCTCCCAACCCCTCAAGTACGAGCTGATCCTCGATATCATGGACGGCGTCCACTTATGCGCAATCCTCATCGACGACGTAAGTCATCTCCATCTAAACCCCCATCCCATCCCATTCTCTTAGCCCAAGCTAACATCGATACGATATCAAGATCTTCGACGGAAGCAACTTCAGAAAAGGCCTCCCAGCCGCCCATCACGTCTACGGAGCCTCCGAAACCGCCAACAGAGCCTATTACCGTGTGAGCCAGCTCCTCAACCGCACCGTCCGGGAGTTCCCCAGCCTCGCACCCTTCCTCATGCAATGTATCGAGGAGATCCACGAAGGCCAGGATCTTACCCTGGTGTGGCGTCGAGACGGACTCGCGGGCTTCCCTACCGATCCGAAGAAACGTCTTGAAACGTATAAGCACATGGCATGGCTTAAGACAGGGGCCTTGTTTCGTTTGTTTGCTCAGTTAGCTCTGGAGGATCATTCTATGGATGAGACTATGAATACGGTTGCGTAAGTCCCCTCCTCTCCCCCTCCTTTCATGACAAACAAACCAACGAGAGAAGAAGAAGAAGAAGAAGAAGAAAGGCTAATGGATTGGGGATTGGATGTAGGTGGTGCGCCCAAATCCAAAACGACTGCAAGAATGTCTACTCCACCGACTACGGCAAAGCCAAGGGTGCTATCGCCGAAGACCTGCAGAATGGTGAGCTCTCGTTCCCGATCGTCGTTGCTTTGAATACGGCGCAGGGGTATAAGGTCGCGCGGGCTCTGGAGTATGGCTCGCCCAGGAATATGCGACGTGCTCTTGCCGTCATCCGGAGTGCGGAGGTTCGTGATGTTTGCCTGGCCGAGATGAAGGCGGCTGAGGTGTCGCTAGGGGACTGGGCGGCTGTTTGGGGACGGGACGAGAAAATGGACATTGGTGCTGGGAAGGAGGAGTAGTTGATCTCCTACACCCTTGAATCCAATTCGAGTGGTACTTTCAGAATGGGTATGAGACTGAGACTGGTTTGGTTTGGAAGATTCATGTAATCGAGTGTCGGTGATGTGATTCATTCTACGGATGAGAGAAGAGATGCAGGTGATTGGCGGCGGGAAATTCGCTTTGGTTGACTTGGGCGGGTAGTAGGTGCTTATGGCTTGGGATTGGGAGATTGGAATTTCAACATTACACATTTTGTAAGGGATTAGGAAATGCAGCTCAGGATAGGGAATATCATGATATTGAAAGGGAGGCTATAATTTTTTATATCGACTTTCTCGTGCTGTGGGCTTGGATGGCGGGGTACTGGTGTCGACGCACTAAGAACATGCATCAACGTGAAAATCTACCACCGGGGGGGGGGGGGGGCGGGTATAGTCCGAGTCTCGCGGCTATATTCGATGAATAACCTCAATATTTATTTCATTTATATTACGAAAGCGGTTCTGGTCCCTACGGTCTTCTAGGTTCCAACAATATTGTCGCTCCGCTAGCAGGGTCTAAGTATATATCCTTCAACATTCAGTACAGTCGACATTCAGTACAGTCCTAATATTAATAACCTAGGTAGAAATGTGATGTGGGATTTCCGGACATGGCTCCTACAAATATTCAGGCCAGCTAGCATGAAGATCTTTGGATGAGAAATAAGCGAGATTCAAACTGAATGGAAATCGACTTCATACCTGCGTTTCCCCTGCCTTGTGTTACGTCTGGTGAGTCCTAGGGAAATACTTAATGTGGACCAATCAGAAGAGTCCCAGGCCAGCGGACTCGGATGACTAAGCGGCCAACACTCGACCTTTTTTGGGAATGTGGCAAAACCTGGATGGATGAGGTTCACAATTCTTGTTTTTTCTCTTCCTGGACAATCTATCAGGAAATATGAACTACTAATAAGAAAATAAGTCGTTCCAATTCTTTATCGCGAGGTGTAGTGTCTGTTGTGTTGATGTGTTGGATCGTGCGGCGTCAGCTACTACCTACGTAGTATATGTCTGTCTCTCTATTTGGAACTCCTAGCCCGCATGTCATATACCACCCTCGTAACTCGTTCATATCCATCGAGGCCGATAGAAGCTAAAGGTGAAATGCATGGGGTGAGGTGGTGAGACGGACATCTTGACTAGGCGCCGTTAAGACCGCGTCGGGGTTATCGTTATTATCTCCGGTGAACCCAAACAGTGGCGGCATTCAGTTGGGTTCACCCTATGTAATGATCAAGGTTTATTCCAGATTACTCCTTCGTATCCCTTCTAAAAAAAAATGAACAGATCGAGTATAATATTAAAGTACGGAGATAGAACCCCGATATCACCCTCGCGAATGGCATCGAATGCCGGGCCTTTAAGTCCGTCTGAGGTTGATGTATGCTCAGCGACCAAACCCCTTTGGCACCAAGCTATATATCTAAATAGGTCATCTCCACAAGCCAAGATATCTAATAAATCCATAAAAAAAACCAACCTTTGATTTCATCAGATAACCAAGGGCGCTAGTAACGACTCCCTTCACCATGAGCCAGTACGCCCACAACCAACCTGCAGGCTTCACCAATGCCATCCGCCGTGTGGCAATCGTCGGCGTACGTCATACGGGGGGGGGGGGGGGGGGGGGGGGGGGGGGGGGGGGGGGGGGGGGGGGGGGGGGGGGGGGGGGGGGGGGGGGGGGGGGGGGGGGGGGGGGGGGGGGGGGGGGGGGGGGGGGGGGGGGGGGGGGG
>JAPDKZ010000092.1:0-39429 GCA_027569885.1 Aspergillus diversus
GAACTAACCACTGAGTTGCTCTACCCAGCAACTCTGCGGTGACTAAATACATTGTGCGGGTGGTGGGTCACGTGCACCTACACGTGATCGCCCGCAACTCTGTATCTGCAGTATTAATCCTAACAATGATTAAGATATAAGCATTAATCCTTTATTCCTAGTAATTTATTAATTAGTAATAATAAAATTCTTAATTTAGTTTATTTATCTATAGTATGTTTATTGCGGCACAAGTAATCTTAGCTTGATAAATATTAAATAGAATAATTAAATACTATTTCTTAGAAGATAGTGGCAGTCTGCATTCCTGCCTGTATATAAACTAGGCTATAAAGCTAGCCTTCTTTACTAAATCCCTATTATATTATAAAATCTGGTGAGTCATGTAATAATAACCTGTAAAAAAGGTTAAATAGCTTAAGTTTTAATAAAAATAACTTAAGTGCGTATATTACTGATAGCAGTGATAATAATAAGAAAGAAGAGGAGAAAGAAGAAGAAGAAGAAGAAGAGAAGAAGAAAAAAAAAGACTAATTTTCAGAGAATATAGATGAGCTGCCTGATAATTATAATTAAATTAATAAGCAAGACTGGTACCCTAGAAATCTTTATAATATAATTTAATTTCCTGCCCTCTTATTCACTGGAGAGTAGTAAATAATAAAGATTTTTTTTTTTCTATGCATCAGCTGCCTGACCATAGATGTTATTTATTATTAAAGAGATAAATTTTATTTTTTTTTAATTATATTTATTATAATTCAGGGAATCCACCTTTAAAAGTTATATTTTTATAAACTTTATCTTTATACCACCAGACTTGCAGCGGTGGCTTGGGTCACTTAAATTTTATTTTTAAAATATATATTTTTTATTTAAGATTATTAATAAATTTTAAATATTTTATTTTAAAAAAATTATCTCTTTCAGACCAAGCAGGCCCAGGAGATTTAATAAATATATAAAACCTAATTTATCTTTTATTCCCTGAATAAGATTCTCTTCTTATTACTAGCTAATCTAGATATTATCTGATAAGAGCCTTACTCCAGTATAATTTAGTAATCTTAAGATTAATAGATGCTTTATTATTCTCAGCTACCTAGCACTGGGCTGCTGCTAATCTAGCTGCACTGCTAGATTTAGTATATAATCTAGTCTGTGATTATTCTTCTTTAGAAGAATTTTTTATTAAAGTATTAATCCCTGGTTCACATGCAAGACCTGATAGATATATTATATAAGAAAATACCTGTCTTTTTTTTTTTTAATATATTAATTAACTGGCTCCAGGTCTCTACGGCCCTAATTCTTTACTAAATAAAGATTTTATTAAACTGCAGCCATGCATTATATTACCAGCAGTAATAAGATTTTATTATTATCCAGTGGTATCTGGACATGGTTTGATAATTCTTAGAATAGCTGCTGCTAATAGTATAGCTCTTATAGGGCCAGCCCAGCTGGGGTAGTAAGTTAATAATTATTAAATAGTGCAATAGTGCCACCTGCATGCAGAATATCTTTATTTATAAGGAAGAGATGATAATTATAATCTAATATTACAAGTTCTGTGGCTGCACTGGCCAAGATTACCTCTCTACCTGGTTCCTGCCCCCAGCTATAAGCTAAATAATCTTACTTTACCTGCTGCATGTCTGGTCCCTGGTGGTAATACTTGCCTGTGTATGTCATAGCTAGTTTATTTATTATTAGCAAAGAATCTAATGGGCTGCCCATAATCTCATGCTACCTGGCCTGGACATAGTAACTGCCTGGGACTGTAAAGACTTATGTAGTATAGGAGTTAATATAGCAGGGTCATGTAATTTATTTATTCCACCCAGCTCCTGCCCGCCATGTAAATAATACTCATCCTATAGGCAGGTGCTGTAATATTATAGTTAGAAGTTTTTTGGCCACTTTACCTTTCAGGTACTTCTTTATTATTATATAATAATTACCATTATTAAAAAGCATCTCCAGGCCTAGGCCTCTAGGGTTAACCTGCACCTGGCTGTGGGAATACTGGATAATATCTTTACAGCCCAGGCCAGTTACTTCACTACTATTAATTATTAGATTTATATAATAAATAAGGATCAGCCTGCCCAGGCCCTCCCCAAGCAGCTTTATCTTTTTTAGAAAGCCTTGCATTTGTGATATTAATTTATCCTGGTCCTAGTATTAGTTATACTACCTATTTTATCTTTTATATTGGCTCTGCCTACTTTATTACCAGTGCTAGCTCTATCTTTATAGCCAGGATCTCTTCTATCAACCCCTGTGGTTTACTGCAGTTATTAATAACATATCCTGCCCTGGGACTTCTTCCAGTTTTATCTGCACTGAGGTCTTATTCTTTATAATTAATATAAATAAATAGTCGCGTGGATCTCTGTATAAAAGCATCTCCACACCCATCATGGTCTTAATAAAATAATCTTTTTTTATAAGATAATTATGTTTAAGGTCCTGGAGCTGAAGAATCTTTAGGATATTTATCTTATACTATAAGTTATATAGCTAGTAGTATCTTTTTCAGAGTTATTAATTAAAGATAGCTGGGCCTGTTTAATCACAGGATGCCAGTATAGCTATCTATTATTAAAATAAATTATAAAATATTTATATACTGTTCATTATATCTGGCACAAGCAGGAGAAAGTAGAAAGCTTTAAATTATATAAAGTTTAAGTTCTTAATGGGTACAGTTATATTTTTCAGGTATATAATTAAGAATATAGTTTATACTATTTTAATATTTTAAATTATTTATAAACCAATAAACTATATTAATTTAATTTAAAAATTAATATTATAATATCGTGGTAGGATGCCCTGCATATATATATATATATATTTTTAAATTTTATCAAGTAAAGAAAAGTATTAATCTGGGGATCTTCTATCCCACAGGCCCTCGATAATCATAGTGTGGTTTTTTTAGGGTGTCATACAAAATTTTAGTGACCAAGAGTATCATTTTTTAAAAGTTTGGAAAAGTTTGGAGAATAATTATCTTGAACTTTAGTTATTAATACAGCTCAAAATTTTACAGCATATATTACTGCTATTTAAAAACAAGATAGAGAAGTTTCAGAGTCATTGATTAATAAATAAGCTTGTTGTATTAAGTAAAAGTTGGTTAAGGTTAGAATCTAAGTTTTCATGAGGTACTGGAAAGTGACTTGTAATATATTTAAAAATATTTAATATTATATACTAAGTTCAGGGGCAAATTACTAATATAAGAGTAATTTAAGATTTATTGTAATTTATTTATTATCTTATTAATTCTATATTATTTCACGCCCAATTAATAATTCTGTAGAAAATATATAATACAGTATTTAAACTAGAGTATTATAGAAAGCCAGATATTCATAAAAATTTCTGAGTTATATATTATTATATATTAATAATATAAGCATGGTATTTACCCCAAGGAGGTTTAAATATATTTATGCATGAAGCATTATATAACAACCCAGGATGCAAAGGTAGTTGCTGACATTATTAATACATGGGAAGATGTGATTCTAGCTCCTGACCAGGTCCATATTCCCCATGAGTTGGAAAACCTGATCCCTATTATTAAGGTTCATAAAAATGGAAGGCAGTGTCAGCAAGATCCTGCTAATTACTAGTATATCACCATGCATGTTAAGTCCATGTGAACCTATTAGCGCGAAGTTCACCAGTGGACCCAGAATCCACGCTGGGGATGGGTGTGCACCTGCTAGCAGCAGGAGAGGGAGGCTAAATATTAATAGTCATTCCAGATGGTTGCGTGGCAGCGGGTGTTCCTAACCTGAAGGAATTCCCACTTGATCTATATCTGGAGCCAAGACCCCCAGCCTGATGAACCTGCCGTGCCCGCCACTAACCAAGCCTGATTAGCTGCCGAGGCCAAGGCACAGGCCATGCAGGATCAGAAAGAGGCAGAAGCTAATTTGATGATTCAGGCCGGGCCAGTCCATGATGCCAACCCATGGCTACAGCGGACCTGGTGGGTGCAGTATTTGGCCGACACCCATCCCACAGATTTGTTAGATATAATGGTCCTGCCCAGTAAGGATGACCAGGATCCTGATCACTAGGCCATGTGGGTGATTTGGGATGCCATGGCCTGGTTAGTCTGTCACAGTCAGCACACTGTGTGGCAGTGTGGTAGTATTATCTGCATGTCTGCTATCTATACTGAGGCTAATTACACCCCATACATCTCATTGCAGGCGTACATGGATAAGAAAAGTGTGACTAATCATGTCCAGTTATAGTAATGGATATTATTATTTATTACCTGGATATAGACCCTATGGCCGTGATAGGGAAAGTAGCCCGCATATAATTTTACAGCTTAACAGCGCTGGTGATGGTGAATTTTATAGTAGATGGCGCATAAATCCTGCCAGGGGAGCAGGTCCCTGCAGGGGAGTCCTAATCTTATAAAGGAGCAACTAATTAAGAAAAGCCCTGAGAAGCAGTGGTGAAAGATGTTTATAATAAGCCTGGTGGAGACCATGTATTTAGAGTTTTATATTAAGTTGTTAAACCAGGAGATCTAGATACATAAATATAAGTGTGTATTAGTGTGTGCCATGATGGTGATTGTGTATAAACTTTATTTATAATTAGACCTGGAGGGGTACCCGCCCATTATTTCCCAGGTGTTAAAGATCGCGTGGTTTATGGTAATATAAAAGGCATTATAGATGGACCCCCGCCTGTTTAATATTATTAATATGTGGATGGCCTAATTAGCATAGGGGACATGGGCCATGCAAGCCATGATGAATAATTTAGAGAATATTATAGAGAATAAGGGATTTATTAAGGAAGAGAGTGGGTTCATGTTCATGATATTATCATCCCCACCCCTGTTATTTATTTATAGTAAAGATGGATTACCCATGAGCCAGATAAGGTGGTCTAGTTAGATTTTATTTTAATAGGAGGTTAATTAAATTACCTATAAGTTTATAATCCACGGGTAGAATGACCCCATCCAGGTAATTTTAAATTAGCATATGTTTAGATTAAAAATTTATTATAGTAGTATCATACCAGGCCATGTTACATGAATAAGAAGCAATTAGTTATTATATAAGGCCATGGATTTTATCATGAGGGATTTAAAATAATTTATTTATAAATTAATCAGCAGTATTTATAATATAATAAAAGCCATGTTATGCAAGTCTGATTATACACAATGGCCTACTATTTTATAAAGTATATTATATAATAATCTAATTAAGGCCACTGCCAGGTGAAGTTTTTTAAAGAATTAATAAATCCTGTGGCCAGTAGGTTCAGATTAAATAATTAATTAGATAATAGTTAATTTTATTATCACCTGCTAGTTTATTTCTCTTTATGGGTGGAGCGCTACCAAGATCTAGAAATATTTTTAATTGGTCACCTGATTTAAGAAAAAGTTAGCTATTATAATATATTTAACTGGTGGAGCACCCGTGCAAGCCCCTAAATTATTAAGCATGTAGTATGTTAATACCAAGATTAACATGTGGTGAAATATATTTATTAAGGATAATATAGTTATGTTTATTATATTATATTATAAGAAGTTTTATACCAGTAATAATATAAAGATTATCTATTAATATTTACCCCGCGAGGTCGGAGGGTTATTAGTATAGTATTTATAATTAATTTTACTGTTTATTAAGCAGTTAATCATAACATGGCGGCATATTAAGGCGGAGGCTGGGGAAGAGATGATTTCTATATACTATGTTTAATGCACCCCTGAGTTATGGGGGCCTGATGTGGGTACTAGATAGGAATAAGATTTTCTTTGATTATGCAAGGTATTAAAGCAGGAGAGTTAGATTAGATTGGGATTGCAGGACCTGTTAAATGTGGCTAGTTAGTAGAATATTTTTGTTACTATTAGCTATAAATTTTTATGGTCAAGCAGTGCATTTCTAAATAATATTCAAGCTGACTGAGAGCAGGATGCTGCTGTTATTAAGATCTAGCAGGATCCTGACAATGACATGGAGAATATTATAAATAAGCAGGCTAGACATGGCCCCTATATTACAGGGATAATTTATAGACAGGAGGCTACTAAGTTTGCTGGCAGTATACAGTTATGATAGTTAAAGTTCTAGTAGTCTAGTATTAATTAGTATTATTTTTTAAGCATGGCCAAGGTTCGTGTATTATTATTAGGCAAGTGAACGCGGTTGCTGTGAAAGTATAAGATAAAGAACCACCAGGTGCAGTGCTGGGCCTGATTCTAGGTAATAAATATGGAGTAGGTAATGTAGTAGATAACCAGCTGGGAGTATTTCCAGTTCCGTGATGTGCAGGCCCCTGTGATGAAGATAATTCAGGACAGGGTGAGCCCTGTGATTATAATAATACCTACTAGAGGTGGGAAGAGTATATTATTTATATTACCTGTGTTTGTTAGCCCTGGAGGATGCACTATGGTGGTGATTTTATTATTATTATTATAACAAGATTTAGCCTGTTAATGTGGGGAGTTAGGGATTTTATATATAATGTAGGAGAGCTGGCACTCCCCTGATAAGGTGTTAATTGTGTTGGTCATGCCTGAGTTTATAGAGCACCCTGATTTTAGCATGTTTTTAAACCAGCAGTGATTAATGCAGTGGTTGGATTGGATTATTATTAATAAGTACTATATAATTTTATAGGAGAACACGTGCTGTAATTTCCAGTAACCCAAGTTTTGTCCTGTAATGGCCTGATTAGGACAGTTGGTTCACGCGTGCACGCAGATGATGTTTTTAACTACTACGTTGCCCCCTTATTATAAGACCTGGTTTTTTCAGTGGATTGATACCCCGCAGGACCAGGCAGCCATATTCTATATTATTACCAGCCGCTGCAATGTGGCATATCACGTGTGGTGGCCTGAGTTGCCCCGTGGGACCTGTCAGGAGCCCACCCAGTGGGTGTCTAGTCTGACCATATTAGAGTATATCCATCAACGCATCCGGCAGGTGGGCGGTGGCTGCGTGGTAATATATTACAGCACTATTGCGCAGACCAGAGTCATGGCATGGGAAGTTGGGTGTAAGGTATACCACGCCTAATAGGTTGACTGGGATGGGATCATGGAATAGTTCTAGTTTAAAATAACATGGGTGATCGCGGTTATAAGTGCATTGGGCATGGGGATTAATATTTCTAATATTTACAGTGTAATCCATATAGGGCACCCCTGGTTATTATTAGATTATGGGCAGGAGAATGGGCGAGCAGGGTGAGATGGCCAGTCTAGTACAGCAATTATTATCTACCCTGTGGAGTAGCAGGGACCTGACCCATGAATCCAGAATATGGCCATGGAAGATTTCTATCTGATGCAGCAATATATGGAGGCCACCTCACAGCCCAAGGGTGGGGCATGTTGGCGGTTCTATTTAGATCGGTTTTTAGATGGCTGGATTGATGGATATCAGTGACAGTGGTGCCGGGATTCACATATCATGGAGGTGTAATATGACGTGTGTGATCCTGATTGGGAGGCCTAGGAGATCCCTGTCCCCAGCCCAGGTATAGATGACCCCCCATGCATACCACCACCGTTTCCGCCGCCGCGATATCGCGACCGGCGTCGGCCACCAAGTGCCAGGCGGGTGGTTGATGTTGATGAGGAGATCCCCATCACCGCCCGGGCAGTAGTTTATCATGATGCATCATCACCCCAATTGACCCCGTGGCCCGTTGTTGACCACCCCAGTCCAGATGACATCCTAAGTCAGGATTGTCGGGCATCCATTGATTCCATGGGTTCAATCATGACGCAGATTGGGAGGACCAATCCCGCATGGTCACCGTATGGTGCCCACGCGGCCGTTCCCCCACCCTATTAGACGGGTGAATCCACAGGTGTCGGCCGCTTTTCGCTGCGTCCCGGCACCCCCCCATTTGCCCGCCGGCATTCCGCCCCTTCACCCCCCATTTCACCTCCGTGGGCTCTGAAACTCCGTCCCGGGATGCACCGCTCTGGGTTCTATTCTTGATTAAAAGGAATTGTGAACTCATTTCTTTATCAGAGTGTAGGAGCCCATGCGGCCGTCGGCATGGTGGATTGTGGCCCCGACCCCAGGTGCCCTGCCCACCAGGCTTCCTGGCACCGCCGGTGGGCGATTTATTTTTAATCAGCAATTCCCCCTTGACTTCTCTATGCCTGTCAATTTTCTAAATCTCGCGTGGTTGTGAAGATTGCTTTTAAAAATAACCATTATTCCATGCGCTTTGCCGGGGCTAAGATATATATATATTAATCATCCTGCCCATTATATATATTATATTAGTTTTAAAAATCTGGCTGCAGATTATTTAATTCTATATAAGAGTAACTATCTACTATTTCTTAACTGTATTATTATCTTCCTTTTCCATTCCAGTGAGTTCCTGGCGAGAGAAGAGGAATTTGTTGATCTGCCGTGCGGGGCACGTGACACCCATTCTGGCAGTTTCATACTGCCCGCCCGCCCACCCGATGCGGTCGCCGGCAGCCGCCCGCTGTCAGCGCCGGCGGGCGCGCGAGCCAATGAGCATCTTCAGGCAGCGCCGGCGAGCGCGCGGGCCAATGAGCATCTTCAGGCAGCACCGGCGAGCGCGCGGGCCAATCAGCGTGCCCCACCCATGCCTCTGGTATCACCACCATTCTTATTATTGCTGATGAGCGATCTCTTTTGGAGATAGATTAATCTCCATCTTTTTTTATTGCCTGGTGATGATCTTTTACTATTTTAATAACTATATAATATTCAGGGGGTGTAAAGAAATTATTTTTCTAATAATTTAGCATGCCCCTGGATCACCGCCACTTATCCACAGAATCTTATATTTATACTTATTTTAATAATCTTTTTTAATGAATTCCCCTCTACTCTATCATTATATTATAGAATATAATACAGTAATCTGTCAGGCCTGTAAAGTAGCAGTTCCTGGCCAGCTGCTATAATACTATCTTCAGAAAATACACCATGTAAAGGCAGGGTGTGATTATTAATTACAGCTTTGGGCGCTGCCTACCAGAATCCAGCTATATTAGGATTATATAGATTTTAACCTGCTACCAGCTGGGAGTGTTATTATTTCTAAGCTGCTAATTTACTGGGTCTGGTGTTATAATCTCTGCAGAGACTATTTTAATAATTAGAAGTGCTCAGTGCGGGAATATTATATATAATATTATTAATCTAGGATCTTATGCAGGCCCTGGCAAGTACTGGCCCAATAATAATTTGCAAATAGCTATTACTATTAATACTAGATTATAAGCATGCCTAATATATAACTATAGATCATATCTAGCAGCCAGTCCTCTCTGACCCTAATTAATAATCTTGTTCCTGTCTATCAAGATAAGGCCCCAGTAACTCTATTTTTATTCTCTCTAAACTCTTATCTTATTCAGGTACCAGGAACCGCCACTGTAGATACTCTAGTATTAGATTCCCAATCTGTGGAGCTAGTTCCCCAGGACTTTCCTCCTATACCTTCCCCCGCGCCTTTCCTGGTATCTGATTTCTGGTTTGATCTTGCTTAGTCCCTGGTTAATTCTTGAATCAGTCTAGGTCTAGACTTTAGTCCATCCTGTGGAGCATGCCCTGCGGGATTCCCTTGCCTCTGGTTGGAAGCTTCCTTGCACCCTCCTAGGGAGGCACGGTCCCCGCCAGTGCCACCACCGCGGAGAGTAATAACATCCACCTGCTTAAGATCCACTACTGCTGCCACATGAATTGACCAGGTTCTTGACCAGCAGCACCAGGACCTTGAGCAGGAGGATCACCAGCTGCAGCTTTTATTATTGATCAGAGAACCTATCTCACCACAGGACACGGAGGACACCCTGTTTAAATATAATCTTAAGTAGTATTAACAGGATAACACCACCTCATAGTTATAGTTCACAGACTGGCCGCGGTTTTTCCACCAGTGCTTCCTCTTAAGCCTTACCCAGGCTGTGGGGCTACCAGACACACTGCAAGTCCTTGTGTTGCTCCAGGGGCCGTGGGGCAGCCTGGACACTATATCCACTGCCAGAATAACCAAGCAGGCATAATATAACCATATCCTGGTTCTGATCAGGCGGGCCATAAACCAGGTCATGGATCAGGCCTAGGAAACCTTGGAGCAAACCCCCCTTTATATTTAAAAGGTCTTTGGCTGCGCAATCCCTGGCCAACAGGGCTGGAAGTGGCCACTGGGGCAGCTTTAGCCTAAAACTAAGTAATAATATATTAAGATCTGGAAGTAATTTCTTTATTTATTCTGCCAGGTAGTAAGTCTTCTATTTACTGAGTAGTAGTCCATGCTTGGGATTTATCTGGATAAGAAGTAATAAAGCATACTTCAGATACTCTGGAATATATTAAACTATTATTTATAGATTTTTAATCTACTTCTTTAAACTAGGGTAAATACCTTTCTCCAGACTCTTTATATTTCTGCCTAATCTTAATAGCTCGCCTGTTTATAAATAACAGCCAGGCATTTATTTAGGGAGACCACATTAATTCTAGAGCCTGAAAAGAGGGGAATAAACTAAGAATAAAATTAAGAAAAGAAGAATTTAATAACATGTATAAATTCTATCTCTGCTTCACAGCTAAGATATAAGCATTAATTCTTTACTCCTAGTGATTTATTAATTAATAATAATAGGATTCTTAATTTAGTTTATTCACCTATAATATATTTATTGTAGTACAAGCAATCTCAGCTTAGCAGATATCAGGCAGAATAATTAGACACTATTTTTTAGAAAATAGTGGCAGTCTGCATTCCTGCCTGCATATAAACTAGGCTATGAAGCCAGTCTTCTTCACCAAACCCCTGCCATGTTATAAAATCTGGTGAGTCATGTAATAATAGCCTGTAAGAGGAGTTAGACAGCTCAAGCTCTAGCAAGGATAACTTGAGTGTGTATATCACTGATAGCAGTGATAATAATGAGGAAGAAGAGGAGGAAGAAGAAGAAGAAGAAGAAGAGAAGGAGAAGAAGGAAGACTGGCTTTCAAAGAATATAGATAAGCTGTTTAATAATTATAATTAAACTAGTGAGCAAGACTGGCACCCTAGGAATTTTTATAATATAATTTAATTTCCCACCCTCCCACCCACTAGAGAGTAGTGGGTAATAGAGATTCTTTTCTCTCTATATATTAACTGCCTGACCACAGATACTATTTATTATTAAAAAGATAAATTTTATTTTTCCCTGATTATATTTACTATAATTTAGGGGATCCACCCCTAGAAGCTATATTTTTATAAACCTTATCTTTATACCACCAGGCTCGCAGTGATGGCTTGGGTTGCTTAGGTTCTACTTTTAAAATATATATTTCTTATTTAAGGCTACTAGTAGATCCTAGATATTTTATTCTAGAAGAGTTATTTCTTTCAGACCAAGCAGGCCCAGGAGATCTAATAAATATATAAGGCTTAATTTATCTTTTATCCCCTGAATAAGATTCTCTCCCTGTTACTAACCAGTCTGGATATTATTTAATAAGAGCCCTACTCCAGCGCGATCCAGTGATCCCAGGATTAATAAATACTTTATTATTCTTAGCTGCCCAGCACTGGACTGTTACTGACCTAGCTGTGCTGCTGGGTCTAGTATATAATCTAATTTATGGCCACCCTTCTCCAGGAGGACCTTTTACTAGGGTATTAATCCCTAATCTGCATGCAAGACCTAGTAAACATGTTATATAAAAAGATGCCTGTTTTTTTCTTTTTTAATATATTAGCTAACTGACTCCAGGTCTCTGCAGCCCCAATCCTTTATTAGATAAAGATTTTATTAAACTGTAGTTATATATTGCATTACCAGCAGCAGTGGGATCCTGTCACTGTCTAGCAGTATCTGGATATGGTTTAATAATTTTTAAAGCAGCTGCTGCTAGCAATGCAGCTTTTATAAGGCCAGCCTGGCCAGGGCAGTGAGTTAATGATTATTAAGTGATGCAACAGTGCCACCTGCATGCAGAATATCTTTATTTATAAGGGGGAGATGGTGATCATGACCCAGTATTATAAGTCCCGCGGCTGTACTGGCTGAGATTATCTCTCTGCCCAGTTCCTGCCCCCGGCCATGAGCTAGATAGTCCTGCTTTATCTGCTGCATGTCTGGCCCCTGGTGGTGATACTTGCCTGTATATGTTGCAGCCAGTCCACCTGCTATTGGCAAAGGACCTGATGAGCTACCTATAATCTTATGCTGCCCAGTCTAGACACAGCAACTGCCTGGGACCATAGAGATTTATATAGTATAAGAATTAATACAGCAGGATTGTGTAATCTATTTATCCTACTTAGCTCCTGCCTGCCATGTAAATAACACTCATCCTATGGGCGGGTGCTGCAGTATTATAGTTAGGAGTTTTTTAGTTACTTTGTCTTTTAGGCACTCCCCTACCATCACATGGTGATTATTATTATTAAAAAGTATCTTTAGGCCCAGGCCTCCAGGGTTGACCTGTATCTGGCCATGGGAATATTAGATAATATTTTTGTAACCCAGGCCAGCTACTCCACCGCCATTAATTATCAGATCTATGCAGTGAATAAGGATCAGCCTGCCCAGACTCTTCCTGAGCAGCTTTATTTCTTTTAGAAAGTCTTATATTTATAGTATTAATTTATCCTGGCCCCGGTACCAGTCACACTGTTTATTTTATCTCCTGTGTTGGCTCTGCCTACTTCACTGCCAGTGCTAGCTCTGCCTCTACAGCTAGGATCTCTCCTACCAACCCCCGCGGTCTACTGCAGCCATTAATAACATGTCCTGCCCTGGGACTTCTTCTGGTTTTATCTATACTAAGGTCTTATTCTTTGCAGTTAATATAAACAGGCAGTTACATGGATCTTTATGTAAGAGCATCTCCGCGCTCATCATAGTCTCAATAGAATAATTTCTTTTTATAAGATAATCATGTTTAAGGCCCTGGAGTTAAAAAATCTTTAAGATATTTATCCCATGCTGTAAGCTGCACAGCTAGTAGCACTCTTTTCAGAGCTACCAATTAAAAATAGCTGGGTTTATTTAATTACAGAATGCTAGTATAGTTATCTGTTATTAAAGTAGATTATAAAATATTTATATACTGTTCATCACATCTGGCGCAAGCAGGAGAAAGTAGAAAGCTTTAAATTATATAAAGTTTAAGTTTTTAATAGGCATAGCTATATTTTTCGGGTACATAATTAAGAACATGGTTTGTACTACTTTAGTATTTTAAATTATTTATAAACTAATAAACTATATTAATTTAATTTAAAAATTAACATTATAATATTGTGGTAGGATGCCCTATCCAACAAGGGCTGGAAGGATATGCCCGCATCCTGTTTAGGGTTTGCCTGTTAATTGGTTGATCTCTTATAGCCCTAACTCACATTTGTTTGCTTTTCCAGTACTTGTTCATTCACCCAAATGCCACTTAAATCTTTCAAAATTTGCAGATAAGCTTCAGAAACAACTTATAAATATATATTTAAATTATTAAAGTAATACCTCCAGTGGTTCATGATTAATCATCTAGTCTTGTTTGTAAGTAGTGGTAGAAAGTAAGTGGAGGGGTAGCACCACACCAATGTTAATCTCCTGTTATATATATTTCTCACCTGTTCTGGGTTAAACACCCAAAAGTAAAAATTAGGGGTAGAACTGCAACATGATTCTGTGCTAAATAAAAAATTTTTATCATCTTTATATCTATTCAGCTCTTGCACTCATTTAGATACTACTCTTATTTATACTATACTTAATCAGAGATAAATACTACTATGGTTTATATTATAAATTAATTGTTTGAGGTTGTGGCTACATTATAGGTAGTAATTTGTCAAATCTATAAGCATGGTGTATGACCCAAGGAGGTGTTTCATCATCTCAAGGATAAGCATTAATTATTATATATTAATATTATCCAGTTCAGTGAGATTATATCACAATAGATAGATATTGAACAGAAATCTGATAGAATCAGCATTCCCTGCCAGATTTACTTTTCACTGTCTATCCTAGAAATCCACTCCAATGGTATAATGTGCCAACAAGATCCAACTAAATGCCATTATCTGATAGTGATGATGGATTTAATGTAGAAGCATTAGTGCAAAGAGCATCAGTAATCATAGTAGAGTCAACAGGGACATGTTTCTCCAGATAAGAAAATTTAGGAAAAACAGAAATTAAAAACTTCGTGGAAGCAGGTTTCCTGGTAGCAGATATTTTTTACTGGAAAAGAATCCCATTATATTCATATTTAGTCCAAGGATGCTGACCCTGAAAAGACCCCCGCACCCATGGCCCAGGTCCAGCAGGCAGTGGATGCCATGATAACAGCATTTAAAACAGCAGAACAGGCAGAGGCTGAGCAGGTAATCCAAGCTAGCAATATATATGATACAAACCCATGGCTCCAGATGACCCGGTAGGCGGAGTATTTAGAGGGCATCCACCCACAGGATCTCTTGGACATCATGGCCACGCCCGCGGTCGATTCCCCGGATCCAGTGGAACAGGCCACGCGGGTCATCTGGGATACAATAGATCAGCTCGCGCGGCGGAGTCAACAGACCATGAAGCACTGCGGACATAGTCTGCGGATTGAGGCCGTGTGGACAGAGCTTGGACAGATCCCACATCAGCTGTTGATGGTGTATATAGATGAAGACAGTATCCAGAAGCATGTCTAATCATGGTAGCAGATATTAACCTTCATTGCGCGGACGCAGTCCCAGTGGCCATGGAAGAAAGGCCAACCAGTCTATAAGATAACACCACAGCAGCGCAAGCAATGATAGTAGCTATAGCAGCTAGCCATGCAGCACTAACTAACCTCAGGGAGCCCAGCTGACCAGTCTAGGTTTAGTAGCCAACCAGCAAGCCTTAATCTAATAAATAAGCTGATCCAGGAAGAGCAATCCCCCAACATGGATTTGCAAACTTAAATTATAAGTGATCTGGAATAAGTGTGCTTGAAGTTTTATATTAAATTATTAAATCAGCACCACCGAACCCAGGAGTATAAAAGTATACTAATCTGCGCCATAACTGTGCTGGGCCAAGGGGAATAAATATAATAGGATGCCAATTATTACCCGCCCATACTCTCTCAGGTAATTAAAGTAGCTCAATTTATACTGGTGTAAAAGGCACTGTGAATGGATATTAATCCCATGGAGATCATCTAACTCTGGCAGGCCAAGTCCATGGCTGCCCAGTGGGTTTTGGCCAGCACAGACAACAAGCTATATAATATTTAAGATGAGGGATTCCACAAGGCTGAGATGCTGATTAATAGTGGGCTCCTATTCTCACCGCCCACATCATCATGGCACCGTGACAACCCCAAGCTGATTATGATTATTTCACAGACTGGGCGGAAGCCGTTCCGGGAGTGTATTAAGTAGATGGCGCGGCAATTTATGATCCATGGCACGCATGGGCTAATGCAGACACTAATAAACTAGTGGACCTACAGGCTAAAAATCCACTACAACTCCACCGCACCAGGGCATGTGACGTGGATGGGGCCCGATCAACTACTATTTAAAGAGATTTAGTTCACGATGGGGGAGTTCCGCGGATTTGTCCACAGCTTAGTACAGGCTACGCACATACTGATAATAAAACTGCTATGCCAGCCCAATGCGCAATAATGGTCGGCAATCCCATGGGCGGAATTATATAATAATCTTACTAAGAGCACGCCTGGATAGAGCTTTTTACATGACCAACAAATGCCATGGCCCGTAGTTGGGCAGCAGTGGATGACCAATCAGATGTGTATAAATATAATCCTGTAACAACAGTTCATGGTCCGGGGCATACTTAGTATTAATAAAATCCAGGCATATTTCAAGTAAGTAGCAGAGTTCTAAGAGAAGCTAGCTATTATTATTTATTTAATCACTGGGGCTCCCAGTCAGGCCCCTGAACTACTAAATATCCAGCATATTAATATAGATACCAACCAGCAGCAAAATATATTTATTAAAGATGGGCTGGTAGTATTTATCATGACATATTATAAAGGCTTCCATGCCAGTAATAATATAAAAATTATCTACTAATATTTGCCCCAGGAAGTTAAAGCACTGGTAATCTAGTACCTGTGACTTGTGTGGCTGTTTACCCAACAGCTGAACATATGGCTGGGTGGACTCACCCCACCATCCAGGACACCGGGCGCGGTGCTTATAAATCTAACCCCAGAAACCCACTCCCAGGTCCTGGTGGACCCCAACCCCAGGGTTAGGATTAGCCCATTTTTATAGGGGCCTAATCCTGGGAGTAGGCAAGTGTGGTCCTTAGAGTGACTTTAAGAGATGCTGAAATAGGAGAGCCAGGCCTGGCTGTAGGGGGCATTAAACATTGCCAACTATCAGGATATCACAGTGGGAATTAGCCAGCAGTTTCTGCAGCCTAGCAGTGCATTCCCCAACAATGCTCAGGCAGAGCGGGAACAGGAACTGGTAATAATAGAGAAAGGTGAGGATCCCGATGACTAGAAGGGGTATATTATAGATAAGCAGGCGACGTATAGTCCCCACATGGCCGGCATGATCTACAGACGCGAGATCAGCAAGCTGGCTGGTAGTACCATGTAGTGGTGGTTAAAATTTCAAGCATCCAGCACTGACTAGCATTAATTCTTAGGGTTTACTTCCTGCCAGGCCCACTCTACTATTGGCAAGCAGGACTGGGCCCCATGGGAGGAAGCAGCATCCCAACAGCAGATTAAGCAGTAATAGCAGCTCCAGGTGATAAATCTGGAGGCAGTGCTGCAGCAGATAACCGGGCAGGTGGACATGCAGTTCCATAAGATCCAGGGACCGGTGATGAAGGCAATTTAGAACAGGATAAGTCCCATGATAGTGGTAATATTAATGGGTGATGGGAAAAGTATGCTATTCATGCTCCCTGCATATGCTACCCCTGGTGGGACCATAGTGGTGGTGATTTCACTCATCTTACTCCAGCAGGATCTCCAGCAGCGGTGTTAGTAACTGGGTATCTTATATATTACATGGGATAGCCAGCGGCCGCCTGATAAAGTATTCATGGTGCTGGTAACACCAGAGTCCGCGGTTGGGCCTGACTTGGAGGAGTTCTAGATATTTTTAAATCAGCAGCAATGGCTCAGGCGGCTTAATTAGATTATGATTAATAAAAGCTATATTATTTTAAGTGATCCCAAGGGGTTCCATCCCTAGCTGGCACAGCTTGGGCAGCTGGTGTGGGTGGAGACGCGGATAGTGTTTCTAACGGTGACACTGCCCCCCGCGACGGAGTCAACCTTGTTCACGCAGATCTATTATCCCCATGCGGAGGTATGCATGTTCCGGGCGCGTACAAGCCGGACCAACATCATATATCAGGTCTGGCGGCTGACAATGCAGCGTGGTGTGTCCCGCAGCTCATAGCAGTGGGTGACAATGGATGTCATGGTATCATTTATTCAGCAACAGATTCAGCAGGCTGGGAATGGGTGGGTTATAATATATGCTAACTTAGTAAAGCAGGTAAATGCAGTGGCGCGGGAGATTAGATATCCTGCATATCACAGGCAGCAAGTCAACCAGACTGGGGTGCTTAATGAATTTATGGCAGGCATAGTGCGGGTGATAGCAGCAACCAGTACATTAAAAATGGGGGTGGATATTCCCAACATCCACAGCATTATCCATGTTGGCACGCCGTGGACGCTGTTAGACTACGCGCAGGAGAGTGGACGGGCTGGGTGGGACAGGTAAGCAAGTAAGGCCATTATTATTTAACCAGATAAATGGGATTGGGCAGGACCAGAGACAGAACAGATCCCCTACTAAAAAATTAAGCAGGTGCAGGAGTATATACAGGTAACAGAAGAGATTAATTATCAATAAACAGTATTAGATCAGTATCTTGATGACACGGTGGATGAATACATACAACAGTACTATCAGAATGGTAGCAGGGATGAAATTGCATGTGATTACTGCCAGGCCAACTAAATAATAATGAATAAAGCAGGTGGTTCCACTCCACATATACATGGCGAGTGATTGGGCTCCAATGGTCCAGATAATTGCACGCACGCATGCGATGGGAATAGGGAGGGGGATATAATAGAGCCAGTTAATTCCCCCAGGGTTGTTTATCAGGAATTACAAAGCATATTAATCACATCCCAGGTTCCATTCCAGGGGCCGGAGGCTATAGAGAAAAACCATGGTAAGTGTCAACCACCCCAGCCACAATTATTGGAATTAAAAACATATGGAGCAATACTGACATATCTAAGGTATGCGTAACCGCTTTTAAATTAATTTTAACTATTTTTGTTGAATTTATAATGTGTTTGCAAGATCCTGGTGCGGTGGACGGCGAAGGGCTGATAATTGTCACGTGATGGGCCGATAATTGTCACGTGGTGCCATCACCCAGAGAAGGACGTTCAGCCCTAAGTCTCTTGGAAACTGTCTTCTTCGACCTCGGTGTCTACATCCAACGGAAACAGAAAATCATCCAGTGGATATACTGGAAAATACTGCACCTTGATTGGACAGCTAGACAGAGTTTGATAAAACATTTGAGATGCATCCCAGTGTGGATTAAAGTGATTAGTGGCTTGGTAATGCAGTGCCCAGTCGCGCTCCATCACTGTATAGAATCCACAGAATCCAACAGTGCAGTGGAAACCTTTTATCACCTGGAGGTGAGGGATTACAGGAATCCTCCTCTCTGGATGGATGACGTCATTCCATTTTTCAGCCAGTTCTTGAATTGGCGCCGAGAAGTAAATATCTATTGACTTGTCATAGGATGAACCATGGTGATGGACCAAGTGATATTCCAGCTCATCCCGAGCAAAGCAGTTGCCATGCTTCTTACAGAGAACCACACGCCACTCTGGTAATGGCTGCAAGAACGATGGTATCTCCTTCATTAACCTTAGTTGCCAGGGTATCTGGTAAGGATTTAGGGGGGTGATAGTGGCCGGAGTGGTTTCCACTCAACAGTGCTCCCTCATCCACGCCGTCTTCCACCGCAACGCCAGCACAGTACCCTTTTCCCCTGGCCCTGGATCCTTTGGTTGAATTATCATCCCTCGCTCCGCCCAGGTGCACTCGCAGTCCCTGTTGACCGCCTCCAGGGAGTCTTGCGGTCGGTGGCGGGTCTTCTTTGGTTCCCCCCAGCCAGTGGATCGATTCGCCCAATATTAGGACTGATGTTGATTCAACTGGCGCCGTGGCTCCAACGGAAGAACCCAGTCCTCCATGTAGACCTTGATATTATAATAGAGGAAGAAGTTTGGATCCGCATAGGTATTTGGATGGGCCAGCCGGACTTCCCGCCATCAGCCGCGGGCAAAGACTTGCAGCAGTGGCCGGTGCAGAGCCCATGATTAAAAATCATAGTTACCTTCATCACTTCCTGTAATTGTCAAGTCATCTGGCATTGCGATGGAGATTGTTTATAGTTCCTCCTAATCCAGAAGAAAAGCAGCCAGGCACCGTGCTGTGTGTTGGTTATTCTTATAATTATCATATCCTGTGAGATAGCTACCAAGGATTATTGACCGTACTGACTGTCGGGTAGCGGGATCAAGGTGCTCTAATTCTTCCAGTAACTGTACACAGCTCTTTGCTTTGGGGATTAGGTGACTCATGATGGCCTTGCCTATGGTTTTTGTGAAGATGGAAGATATATTTTACAGGTAGCGGTGAGAGGGGCTGTCTGGGCATCCTGTTCGTGTTATATAAGTAAGACTCACCCAATGAGAGAAGGGAAATTTATCCTGGATTACCAGACCATGATTTAGATAATCATTGTTTTTCAGACCATTTATTAATTAAGCTAGCAACTCTCTCACAATTGACTCTGAGTACTCAACTTGACTACACAGCATGATAATATTCTTTAAGTAATAACTTATTAGCTAAACCTGGTGCCCCTACATTCTTTCCTGGCTAAGACACTTGATTTCTTCCTCCAATTCACACATTCTTCTCTGTAGAATTGCTGCCTGAGCCCCCTGAGCCCCCTGAATAAGTAGACTGAGCTGCTGTTAAACTTCATTGCGGATAGTTTGGGAGATCCACTGTTGTAGCACTGCAGAAATTAGTTGAGGCAAACCCAGGATTTGCAGGAGTGGCTGAGATGGCAGTGTACTGGGCCCCCCTGCCTGAGATTGCGGTGGTGCTATTATTGGAACTATGAATTTAATCAGCTATTACTTGCCTCACCAATTATTATATCCTAGTACCTTGGTGTAAATAGGCGGGTGGAACTATTAATCCCAGGGGAGGTAGTGTAGATAATATCATTATCAGCGGAGGATGGGGACCAAGGTTGGATAAGGCATGGTATTCACTGTTTTGCTGATCTGGGTTGTTATCTAAGTATATAATCAGGAGACTCCATGTGATTTAAGTGATTGAAAACACAGGGTTTGGATAATTTTGTTGAAATTATTAAGAATAAGAGACATATATCAGGAGAAGAATTGCAGAGTATTTATAAGTTTATATAGCCAGATCTATTTAATCTATGGCCACGCGCAATATTAGATAGCAAATCAAGAGAAGCCTTTATTTATGGGCTATAATGATTAATCATGAACAAAGTGTTTAATAACTTAATCAGTGATGAACCAAGCAAATGCAAATCATAGTTAGGAAAGAGTAGAAATATTTAATAATCAAAATAAAAATATACAGCCAATCAAAGGGAAACCCTAAAAAGGAAGCTGTTTAACAGTTTAAAAAGCATTTAATAGTTCAAAGTGTGTTTAACAGGCAAAAGTAGAGAGATCCATCTACTCTAAGAATAATATCTTAGTTGGCAACTACTAGAAGGGCTGAGAAAAAAATGACCTACTACAAGCAATCCACAGCAAAGGTGACCTACAGTAAAAAGTGTTCAACAGTTAGAAAGTGTTCAGCAGCCAAAAAAATGTTTAAAGTGTAAAAATATTTAACATCCAGAAAGTATCTAGCAGTTTAAAACTACTCAGCAGTAAAAGAGCTTGAATATCCAAAATAGGGGGTTTTCTACTCCCACGCGAAGAGTAGTCTGAGGTCTGGCCCTGCAATCACTGTCTACTCCCAAGAAGTAACTGTAAACATGTTATTATCCAAAGCCACTAAGGGGCAATTAATAATCTAAAAGGGCTTCACCTATTATGGTGAGTTCTTGCTTATTTGATTAGCCATCCACTCATTCATCTCCTTCTGGCGCCATGTATCCTGTGAGTAGTTTATATTTTAGTTGGGTTAAGTCTAACTGCTGGCCTGGATATATATTTCTTATTTATTACTAGATAGAACTTCACATTGCAGGCCAGTGTCTGAAGAACCATATTTTTGTACCATTATTATTAACTTTGTATTAACAATGTTCCCGCTCTGGTCCCTTGTTGTTATTATTAAATGCCTCATAGCTTTACCGTGGCACTTGGTAGAGATAGCCTCGTGCTTAAGGCACCAGTCGAAGCAGCCCTTAATAAAGCACCATTTAGTAATGTTTTGGTGGTAAGAGGGACTGCATGTATATTATTAGTGCCTAAATTATGATAATTTATTAACTAGGCATACCATGGTTGCCCCTTAACATAGGATTTAATGTTGTCCACTGCTTGATGGGTCTTTTCCCACTGCTCCCACAAATTTTCAGCCAGTTAATCTTTATTAAATAAAAACATTGTTTTATAGGCGAGGGAGAATGGTTCATTAAAATAGTATGGCTAAAACTGTATTAATAGAGGAGTGCTTTTTTTTTTTTTTTTTAAAAAAAAGAGCTGGGAGAGTATAGCCATGAATTTATATAAATCATGTTTTAATATTTGACATGTTGCTTAGCATAGTAGGAACAATGAAGAGGTAGTGATTATAAGATGTTGTAATACATTGCGTGGGCACTACCTGGACAGTAGTTAATAAAGCAAGATAGAGATGCATGCAATATGCACTGTTAACCATTAAGATTGCCGGTTAGAAAGGAAGTCGCCTATTAATATAAAAGAAACACAGGTAAGCATACTTCCTTACTAACATGTTTCCCCCCACCCATTTTATGAAATTAGCTTCATCCATCCTAACACTCTTCTTTTAGTTGTATATTCTGGACCTGATACCGTGCAGCCACGTGAATATCCTGTTCCCTTACTGGGACGTGGCGCCAGGTGGTGGGTAGTGGGATTCCTTGGCTAAGAATAGAAATCAACATCAAATCTAATGTAAGTGAGTTAATTAATGTACAGTATCTTATCCTTCTTGTAGATTATAGCTTTGTCTTTATAGTCTACTGGGGTCCGTCGGGGATGGATCATGGGCTCTCTCTCTTGATTTAGATCCTAAATTAGCTGCCATGCAGGCCCATTCTTGTCCACCTGGCGGACCAGAAATCTCATCTCTTGATCAGTCCATGCTAGTCGCCGTCGTTGACGCTTCCTTACCTGCCTGTGTCCCCCATCGCGATCTGCGGCGTGTATATCATCCACCGCCGCTTGAATCCTTTCTTCGACGCTCTGGAAATGGGTTATGCTTTTTTGAACCAACTCACTACCTCCTACTGTTGTCCCTATAGACGGCAGGCGAGATGGGGAGCTTCCACGGGATGCCACCTTATGTTGCTTTAATAAGGCTCTTGTATGAGGGAAAGCAGGGCTAATGTCCTGAGTGTGGGTCTGTTCCCGGGAACTTATTGGTTGTGAAGTCCAGCTTCCTTCCTGCCCCCCCCAAGAGGACAGGCTTTCGGAAATATATGAGGCGGACCAGGCAGCTGTGGATGATATTTTTGTTGGGCGACGACGCTGCGCCGGTCGGGGTGGTGGTGGCATGGACCTTTGAGAGCAATCAGCAGAATCATACTCTGGTTGGACCGTGGAAACAGGTGTCCTCAAGGTGGATCTAGAATCAGTAGTAGCCGCTCTCTGTGAGCCTTGCCGTGACCAGGAGCTACTTGACCGCCGGCTGGTCTCCCGTCGTGACTGAGACGATTGTGGATTGTGGTTGGAGAGTTGGGAAGGCCCGCGGCCAGGGTGTTTACTTGGGCGAGACGGGGGCGAAAGGTCTGAATAGGAGCCGGGCGCATCATCATCACTTAGAGTTAGGTTGATAATAACTTGCTTGTTCTTTGCTATTACATGGTGTTGAGTATGAGTGGAGCCAGCTCCCAGAACGGGCTGTACTGCTGGCATGGGTGGTAAGGGGAGACTGCTGGTTCTATTAGAACTGGCTAACTGTTGGTCCAGCCTTTTTTTCATCCAGGTTAGCTTTTAAAGGTTCACTCTATCTATCTGCTTCTTTTTTATTCTGTTATCTTGGTTAATATTACTTCCTGGGCCTGGTTCTCTTGTTGCCTCTCTAATTCCACTGGAGGCACGCTGTGTAGGCACTAAGGCATGCTGGTATTTATTAGATTGGTGTGGTTTTGATATGCTGTGGTGAGTTAGGGGTCACAGTGGAGGAGATTGGCTCGGGCTCTAGTATATCTTATCATAATTAGCACCACTGTTAGTTACCTAATTATAGGATATTACCTGACGCTAAATTAATAACCTGGGCAGCTGAACTGGGGTCTTATTTTCTGAGTCAGGGATTTCCCACTATAAGCTAGTGTAACTATGCTGGCTAGTTGATAGGGCCTCCGAGGGCCATGGGGATACTGTGATTTCTGATGACCCTGGTATCTTGCAGAAGGATGTATTATTATTAATTAGTATAGAGATCAAGGGCCAGGGCACTGACTTCCATGTTCCCCTATTTACTCCAGTGGTCCTCCATGGGGGAGTAGGTTTGGTCATGTATGTTGCGGCTAGACTGTATTGGGTTGTGATCTCCAGAAAACCATAATAAAGGTGATCATGAAATTAACAACCCACTGGTCTTCTGTATCCCTTGTTACACCTCCCAGATTAAAATGCCTCCCAGTCAACGTCGAGGACGACCTAAAATCTATGAAAGTAAAATTGCTTGAAGAGAAGCCTATAATAAACATCAACGCGATGCTTGGAATTAATGCCAACCACCCCCAGCTGTGGTTTATCCTGTTCATCCCGCCATACTTCCCCCTGATCCGCCATTTCATCATCCATCCATTACATATGAAAATAATGTTATTACTGTAACCTCAACCAAGCCAGATTCTCTCACTGGCCTCACTGAGGCGCTTGATAACGCCCCCAGTGATACCTCTCTACAAGAACATTACGGCCGGGCCACCTCCCTGGACCTACCTCCTCAGGCAAACAAGGAGAGTACCCTGTCTTCCGAGGAGGAGTCTGAGAGTAAGCTAACCCCCTTATTATATATACTTCTAGGTTCTGGTTGCTCACGGACCCCCAGGCATGTCTGAAGATCTTCCTTTCTATATCTACCCAACGCCACTGTTCCTGGGTTGGATCCAGTGGAACCTGAACCGGCTCTGTCTGGGATTTGAAATAACATACATGCTCCAGCCGCACACGGTGGTCCACTGGGAACAGACGCGGGTGATGATCATGATGCTCCAATGTCTGACCTTTACCTACGGTGGCCAGGGCCGCCACCTCCAGCACAGTGTTGGCCTCTGGGTGGATGTGCGGGCACGGCCCCCGGCTGAGGCTTCCGATGCGGAGCGGGTCCAGGAGGGGATGGGCCTGGAGGCAACACTGGCGCAGTATGGATTTGAATAATTCCAGGATAAACTGAACTACCAGTCAATGACATTCCAGACCCCACATCAAGATCACATGGTGTTCCAGCAGCCGACGCTGCTCTCCCAGTACTACGCCTGGTACCAGTATCTGGTGGCGGCCCAGCAGGACTATATTTAATTCCATGATGTCTTTGGGCACCTGGAGCAGGAGCGGGGTGAACTGGACCGGGCGGCAGCACTCCTGGACCTGCTGGTGGACCTCTGCCTCCGGGTGTTCCAGCAAGAGATGTTCTGGGTGCTGCAGCAGGCGGCGACCAAACAGCCCCTCAGTGACCAAGGGCTGCAGGCGGGGCTCCAGGGTGACATCCCTCTGACGGCGGAGGGGTTTCGGCGAGTGTTGCGGCGGGCCCCGCTAGAGACGGAGTTCCACTACGTGAGCAGCGCCAAAGCGACGGTGACGGATATCCAGGTGCTGTTCTCGTGGCTCTGGGGGTGGGCGGGGGACGGGAACCACGGGGGGTGGGAGCGAGGTGGTTGGGAGCATAAGCTGTACCGGCTGCTGTTCCAACAGAGTTTCGAGGTGATCACGCAGATCTTCGGGCTGGGGCAGGCGCGAGCGTGGCGAGTGACGCTGCAGTACCAGTTCCTTCGGACCCACTGGGTGCTTCCATACCCCAGCAAACAGGCGTTCTGGTCCCGCACGACTGGGGTCCCCGGGCGGGACGGACGGCGGCAGCACAAACTCCAGGTATGGGCCAGTATCCATGCAGGGGTGCTGCGGTACTATCAGGACCCCGGCACTCCCAGGGCCATGCCCGGGACAGTCCTTGCCGGCGACGTGAATCAGCTACCAATCCGTGGATGGCGGCGATGCTGGATACCCGCGGAACTCACGGTGCAGCTGGCAACAATCCCGTCCGATGCCAGCGCGTGCTTCACGACGGTCAGTACCGCACCCGGGACCATCCGGGGAGCGACAGCAGCGATCCTGCTTCCGGCGATCAAAGTGCAACCGGGGCGGATCACGAAACAGGTGATGGGGTATGACGCGCAGTTTGGATACGCGCAGCGGCAGCTCCGACGGGGGACGGGCGACGAGGGAATCCCCGCCGACTGGCTACTTAAGGAGCTGCTGGTGTTCAGCCAGGCGGTGTCGGAGCAGCTGCGGGTGGAGAGTCAGTCATTGCGCGTGGCGGGGCTAACAGTCGAGGGTGGGAGGCGAGCGGCGGTAGATCGGCTGGAGGGGTTGGTTGACGGGCGGCGGCTGGAGGAGGATTTGGACGGGGAGACAGTTGGACAACGGCGGCGGCGGGTGGTCCGGGATCAGCAGAAGTTCTTTGATTATGACTGATGGATCCAGCGGCATGTGGAGAAATATCAGCGGTACCAGCGGCTGTTCCATGAGGCCACGCGGCGAATGTACGTGGTGGGGGATGGAATTTCAGTGCAGGAATTCCAGCAGGAGCGGGAGCGTGATGTTCAGAAGATGCAAGGATGATAGAAGGAGATTCTTCATGGGTTAATGCAAGTTTTGGTTATGGTAAGCAAGATATATCAGAAGCATGTTTAATAAAGAAGAGTGTAAAAACTTAGTATTAAATCAGTATTAGAGTAGCTGTTAATATATATATATACAGGGTGGGTTCTGAATAGGGGAGCTGGTTGGGTGTATATTCCAGGGGTTATAGATCAAGATATATATATATAAATAGATTAAGTAAGGCATGGTAGGTAGTATATTAATTAAATATAAGAAAAATGAAGCCAACAACCAACAATACTCTACATTTTATATATTTATTAATTAATAGAGCTGATAAATCTCAATTAATTAATAGTACTTTTATAATTTTATCTATTTTCTATAAATTAGGGTGTGGTGTTAAGTAATATACCACAATACCTTAAAAGGGTAATAATTTTAGTATAATACTCAGGGGGTGGTCAGGGGTCTATATCTCACATCTTTTAATCTTCTAAGGCATCTATTTAGTAATAATTACTAATAAATTACAATTAAGGCTCTTCTCAATCATTTATAGTTAGAATACTGCACTTGGTTGGCAATCTTGATTGGGAGACTTATAAAAAAAATATTTCTAAATAGCTTGAAACTATCTTTAGTATTTTTCTTTAAACTATTCCTTTTTTTATAAATAGTTATGCTTGTGGCTTTAGCATATTATAAGATAAGGGGTTTTATTAATTATAAAAGATGTATAGCTTCCCCCCATTAGTGTAAAGTAAAGCTTCAAGAAATAGTCTAGAAATGTCATGAGCAACTTATTGCAGGATTAATATATATTCTAGTATAAGAGGTACATAAAATAACACTATTTATATAGCTTGTAGAGTTTATAAAAAAATAATATATTAATTAAATAAAATTTTAAAGAATTTTCAAGGTTTTTCTTAAAATAAAGTATGGTTAAAATATATATATTTTAACAATGTATATCATTAGAAGATATATTTATTTAATTATTAATCTAACCATAGTTAGTTTAGTGCCTTGTAAAAGTAGATTATGCAGATGCAGCCGCATAATCTACAATAAACTTTAGTGTGGATGCAGATCAAAGATTCTCCATCAGAACCCCACGTGGATTGGAGTCAATCCCTGCCTAATCTACACCAATCTAATCCAAACACAACTCTACTGAAAACCATAGTAAAGTTTAATAATAGAAATATATATATTAGGAATTAGGGTTTAAATATATATTAGGGATATACATAGCCTAATTAATCAAAGATTAAGAAGTAGTAATCTTTTTTATAGCTATTTTTAAAATATATATTTAAATATAAAATTTTTAAAAGAATTCTATTTCTAATTTATTAAAATGCTAATATTTTAATTAGATATTTTATAAGCTAAGAGAGAGTCAAGGATAATTTCTAGAATTTTTTGAGTTATTATTTTCTTTGATAACCTATCTTATTATTTATTAAATTTAAAATTGTAAGATAAAAACAACTAAGATTTTTTTTTTTTTTTTTTTTATCTTTTATTAGGATAATTAAGATCTAATTAGGTATAGACCCTAATAATCTAATGTTAACCCCTTCAGGGGAGAAATCAATTAATATAAAAGAAAAAAAAAGAAAAACAAAAAAAAAATTAGTTCAGAGAAGAAGAGAAATGTCTCTAAATATTTATTAAAAGAGTCTTGTTAGGATTTGCTCCTAATATTAACTTTTTATTACAAGATCCTGCATCCCATGTCTCTGACTCCATCTGTCCCCCTATTCCTCAAACTGAATAATTAATAGTAATCTCTTTAATGCTCACCGGGCTCTGCCTGTAATATAATTACATGTTAATTATTATCATGATAATAATATATTAGATCTTCATGCCAGGGTGATAGGCTAAGTACCCAGTCTTGGTCAAGGGTTCACCGGACTGGTCCGAATTATTATTATTGATCATTCACACATGGATCAGGTGAAGTGGGGTGGGCAGGACCGCCTGGTAGTGAGGATTCGGGCATTGAGTAAAAGTAACATGGGCTGACATTTTTGTTTAAAGGGCTAGGTATCTAATTAATTTAGAAAAAATGTAAAAATTAAAAAGAAAAGGGACTTACCTTGGGAGAGGAGAAGTTGAAGGATTTAAATTCATGTAAGAAGAGAATTAATAATATCAGGATTTCTAAATCAGAACCCAAAACTAGTTAGTATCTATTCTTTTTAGTGGGGGTGCAGTTTATTTGGATAGAAAAGAAAAAGGTGATATAAAAGAAGAAGAAAGAAGATTTAAAAAAGAAAAGAAAGAAACTTCTGGATAGACAAGAGAAAAAGATTAAAAGAAAACAAGGAAAAAATAGAGAGGGGGGGATAGAGAAAAAAAAAAGATCCAAAAAAAAAGATCTAAAAAAAAGAAAATAAAATTTAAAAAAAAGAAAAGAAAGAAGAAAGGAGGAGAAAGAAGGAAAGAGTAGGGAAGAGAGGGTGGGAGGAGAGAAGGGGGGGGAGGAACTTACTAGTCTTGATGAAGATAGGTGATGGAGAGAGAAAGAGAAAGAGGAAAGATGAAGAAGAGAGGGGGGAAGGGGATATTTATAATAGAGGAGAGGGGGGGGAATAGACAACAGAGTAGATAGTAGAGAAGTGAATAGATAATAGAGTAGACAATATTGAAGTGAATAGACAATAGAGTAGATAATATTAAAGTGAATAGACAATAGAGGAGTGAATGGATAATAGAGGAGTGAATGGATAATAGGGGAGTGAATAGACAATAGAGTAGACAATAGACAAGTAAATAGATAATAGAGTAGTCAGTAGGCAAGTGAATAGATAATAAAGTAGTTAATAGGCAAGTGAATAGACAATAGGCAAGTAAATAGATAATAGACAATAGAGGAGTGAATGAACAATAGAGGAGTGAATAAAGAAGTAAAAGAGACAAAGAAATAAGAAGAGATCAGTATTTCTTTGTTTTAAATAAATATATTTCTTGCCTTCTTTCCCAGCTCTTAACCTCTTTTTTAGATAAATTCTCTCCTAAACTCACCCTCTTTTATTGATCCTTAACCAACTTTATCATCTAAGATTTGATATACTTCTACTTATTATCCCTAATCAGGAAATTTTTACTCTAACTTAGTTCTCTTGGTATGTCTCCCTTCTGTCAGAGCTTTTTATTTTTTAGCTAATTATTAAACTTAGGCCTAGATATCATGGTAACTACCTCAGAGTTCTTCTTTACTTTATCTTTAATCTATCTGAACATGCTGATGGCTGATGTATGCTAATATCTGGAATATTTAAAGGGAAAGGCTATTAAATAAAATAAGTCCATCTATATCCACACGGCTGTGATTGGATTCAAGGATGGGGTATATAGAGAAAATTGGTGCAAAGCATTTGCACAGGGTATTAAGAACATGCATCTCTATTCAGATTTTACTAAGACAAACACTGAAGGTAAATGGGTTTGGATCTGTTTAGGAATCTTAATCTCTATCTTATGAGTTGGGTTACCAGATAAAGACTGAGTGGTATTTATTTAATATACATGAGCCATGGCTCTGATCCCTAATTCAGGGAAAGGTGCAGGGAAAACCATGATTATTTATAATTATAAACCTAAGCTGCTGCCAAACTCTTAACAGCAGGCAGAATACAAGGATCCAGCGGAATTTACTCGCTAACAAGCTAATATTTGGGGCTTTTAACGGGCCCTGGTGAATTATTGTAACAAGTAGATGAAAATTATTAGGATATGGATTAACCGCGATGACTTTCAAAGCAGGTAATTTTAATGTCTTGCCCATACCCTTGCGTGGATTGAGAGAATAATAGATCTGAGTGACTAGGAGTTTCAGGGACCTGGGGATGAATAAATTATAAACTTTGAAATTTATGTTAAGGAATAGATAATAGAAAGTTTTTTCTTTATTTAGAAAATAATAGAGTTCTAGAATAATAATCTAGGTTTATTGATAAATGTCTTTAAGTAAATCTTAATATACAACCTCTTTAATACAAGGATTGGAAAACACATATATAGATATTTAATATACAAAATCTAAATTTTTTAAAGCGTGATTTATTTATGCCTAATATTTACATATTTTTAATAATTAGGGTTTAGGGTTTGAACCTAATTTTTATAAAATATATATTTTTATCTTTATATCAAGATAAATTATAGAAAAATCCACCGACGGTGTAAGAAGATATGGTCTTTTGAAATTTATAATAATGTATTTTAAAAATTAGAAATTTGCCAAGATATATTTAGGTATTTTAATAAATTAGGGAAACTTCTGAGGATAGTATTATAAATATTATATTTTTTACTTTTTACATTGATTAAATATAGGGAAAACGAAGCTAATAATTAATAATACTTTATATTCCACATGTGAACTAATTGGTAAAGCTGGTAAATCTTAATTAATTAATGGTACTTTTATAATTTTATATATTTTCTATGAATTTTGGTGCGGTGTTGAGTAATGTACCCTGAGCCGACCATGACCATTCTGTAGACTGGGCAGAAGCTATTTTAGGAGTGTATTAAATAGATAACGCGGTAATTCATGACCTGTGGCATGCACGGACCAATGCAGATACTGATGGTGGCAGAGTTCCAAGAGAAACTAGCTATTACTCTCTATTTAACAGCCAGGGCTCCCAGTCGGGCCCCTGAATTATTAAATACCCAGCATGTAAATACAGATACCAACCAGCGGCAAGATATATTTATTGAAGATGTGCTGGTGATATTTATCACAGCGTACTATAAAGGCTTCCATGCTAGCAATGATGTGAAAATCATCTACTAGTATTTGCCCCAGGAAGTCAGAGCACTGGTAATCTGGTACCTGTGGCTTGTGCGGTCATTTACTTGACAGCTGGATGCATGGCTGGGTGGACTCACCCCACCATCCAGGACACCGGGTGCCCGGCCCACAAATCCAACCCTAGAAACCTGCTCCTGGGTCCCGGCAGACCCCAACTCCAGGGTTAGGGTTAGCCCATTTTTATGGGGGCCCGATCCTGGGAGTAGGCGAGTGTGGTCCTCAGAGTGACTTTAAGAGGTGTGGAAGCAGGAGAGCCGGGCCCGGCTGCGGGGGGCATTGAACATTGCCAACTACGAGGATATTACAGTGGGAATTAGCCGGCAGTTTCTGCGGCCCAGCAGTGCGTTCCCCAACAATGCTCAGGCGGAGCGGGAACAAGAACTGGTGATGATGGAGGAAGGCGAGGATCCTGATGACTGGAAGGGGTATATTGCGGATGAGCAGGCGACGCACGGTCCCCACATGGCTGGCATGATCTATGGACGCAAGATCATCGAGCTGGCCGGCAGCACAATGCAGCGGTGGTTGAAATTTCAAGCATCCAGCACCAAGCGGCATTGGTTCTTAGGGTTTACTTCCTGCCAGACTGACTCCACTATTGGCAAGGGGGACTGGGCCCCGTGGGAGGAAGCAGCATCCTGATAGCAGATTGAGCGGCGACAGCAGCTCCAGGCAATGGATCTGGAGGCAGTATTGCAGCGGATGACCAGGCAGGTGGACATGCAGTTCCGTGGGATCCAGGGACCGGCGATGAAGGGTGGTGGGAAAAGTATGCTGTTCATGCTTTCTGCATATGCTACCCCTGGTGGGACCACGGTGGTGGTGATTCCACTCATCTCACTCCAGCAGGATCTCCAGCGGCGGTATCAGTAACTGGGCATCTCGTGTGTTACATGGGATAGCCGGCGGCCGCCTGATGAAGCATCGGTGGTGCTGGTAACACCAGAGTCCGCGGTTGGGTCTGACTTGGAGGAGTTCCAGATGTTTTTAAATCAGCAGCGATGGCTCGGGCGGCTTGATTGGATTGTGATTAATGAAAGCCACATTATTTTAAGTGATCCCCAGGGGTTCCGTCCCCAGCTGGCACAGCTTGGGCAGCTGGTGCGGGCAGAGACGCAGATGGTGTTTCTGACGGCGACACTGCCCCCCGCGATGGAGTCGACCTTGTTCACGCGGACGCATCATCCCCGTGCGGAGGTATGCATGTTCCGGGCGCGTACGAGGCGGACCAACATCGCATATCGGGTCTGGCGGCCGACGATGCGGCGTGGTGTGTCCCGTGGCCCGCAGCAGTGGGTGACAATGGATGTCGTGGTGTCATTTATTCGGCAACGGATCCGGCAGGCTGGGGACGGGCGGGTTGTGATATATGCCAACGTGGTAGAGCAGGTGAATGCAGTGGCGCGGGAGATTAGATGTCCCACATATCTGCAGGCAGGCTGGGCGGGTTGGGGGACATGAGTTGTACCACTGTGGACAGGCCGACAGGCAGGTGGCTCGAGAGTGGATGCAGCAGATGCGGACGGTGATCCCATATGCAGATTTCACGGGGTGCTACGACAGCGGGATGGCGCCGACCATCTGCGGGGGGTGGCGAGGGCGCGAGCACTGTTCGTATCAGGGGACATTGATCGCGATGGTGGCACAGATGGTCCACGGACGGGCGATTGGTGGGGTTCAAGCGGCATGGCGGGATTGGATGCAGGGGCGGGTGGTGCAAGGGCGAGTGGTGCGACGGGGGACACGACAGGAGCGCATGATTGTGGCAGACGCAGTTGATCTGGACTAGGCAGAGTCAATGGCAGGATTTCTGGGACAAGGTGCGGAGCCAGGAGCAGGAAGTCAGTTGTTTTGAATATTTTGCTGGCTACGAAAGGTATGGTATAAGTGGGAAGGCAGTGGATCTGATTCAGGTTCAAATGCACGGCACGGAACTAGATGATGGCAGTGTTAGGGATATAAATGATCTGATTTGGGAGTATATACTAGCAATGGGTGTAGGGTTCAGGATGATGAGATTTGAACGGTATTAGATAAAGGGAGAGGGCCGGCTAGGATGTTAGAGGTATAGTTTTCAGCGGAGCAGTAAACTGAGTGGTAAACTGCATTAAATTATTATGTTAAATGATAAAGTGGCCATCACTGGAAGTGATGGGTTTCGGCGCAGTGGGAAACTGCTTGGGATTTTTGAACTGCTTGGGATTTTTGTATTAGGTTTTATTACAAGAGCTAAAACTGCTAGGGGGCATAGTTTTCCGTGCAGCGGGAAACTGCTTGGTGTTTTTTTTTTATGGGTTTCAATTTCATCCGCGTGGTGGAAACTGCTTTTATGGTCTGGTATTACATGGTCTGCTATTGCATGGTCTGCTATTGTATGGTCTGCTATTGCATGGTCTGCTTCTAGTAACCAACTTATAGGATTGGGTGCACATCATCAATCTATTATTTCAAAGATTAAGTTATACTACTGTATAGACCTAATCCCAGCCATTTCAATGATATTAATTATAATTCCTAATACTGTTTTATGGTGGAGTTATTGGATAATTAAAAATGCCATCTCAGGGCCCCAGGTGTAACGCCCGTCTAAAAATGGTTTAGTGTCTGTAAGGTGATTACTGGATTGAGAAGAAGTGTTACACCCTATAAAATCAGACAGACAGAAGGCATGAGCACGGGCTAAAGATGTTATTAGGTTGAGAAGTGTGTAAAATGTGTATGGACCAAGTTTAATCTCAGATGAACTAGATATAGTGGTTGTAGGCAAGGAAAGATGAATTTTTAGACCATACAAAGCCTCGCGGTGGAGTGTGGTGGTCCTGCTTACTGCCTGTGTTCCTTTCTACCCCAACCTCCGCAATATATATATATTTTTATTTCTATTAACCTACTACTTGTGCTGGTTTACCCTGCCATGGTGTGTTCTCTAAATACAAGAGCTGAAATAATATATTTGCTAATGAAGTAATATAGCCTTCCAGAGATTTCCAGGATTATGCCTGCCGTCAAATCATGTTGCTGCTGCCAGGATACTTAGTAATGGCCCCTGAAACCCGCATTTTGAAACTCCGATAATTGCTTACCATGAAGGTATTTGTGGATGTGACCAAGTCTGGCCCATTAGATGCTATGATGGGTGATGCACGACACTTTCTTAATAAATTTATTACAGCTAGCAGCCAAGTTACCCAGGAAGCTCTGCAAATCTATTTTGGGGGGAACTTCTTTTAATTTAATGGAAAATAAGCTCTGGCTGATTTTCTCTGGCCCCGCAACAACCCACAGCAGGACCCTGACCATAACTTTGATCCTACTTAATGAATTTAATGATTGAGCTTTGCCATTAATTGGATATAAGATACTGCAACAATTTTGGGCCTTCTAACTTTGCTTAACTATCCTAAACTGGGATTCATTGTACTGTCTCTTTGAGGCTTGACCCTTAATGAGCTCATACAGCTTCGTGAATTAGTTGTCCAGCCGGGGATCTGTAAGGTTACTAGACATTTCAAGCAGAAGCTTCCCTGAGGTGTTATTGTCATGGAGTCACTACAGTGGACCCCGCCTACAGTGTGTACATGAAATGGGTGGATTGCACAGCCCTGTAATTAGATTATGGAGCTGGAAGCTGAATGGGATGACTGTAACTGGGCCTTGCGTGAGGTGCTGGACTAAATAGGAGAAGATATTTATGATGACTAGCATAATTGTCTCTAAATTAAATCTTATATATTAATATGATTATGCCAATCGTCCCGCGCCTGCTGGTAAAGTTTACTCAGCTGTAATACTTTCTGCTCCTTCTGCCGAGTGTCTGAAATTAAATTTAATTCCTTCTACCCTAGGTGGATATGACTAAAGTTATCTGGGATTGGGTTGCCATTTTTATTCTAGAGTTAGCTGGCTTGCTTAACAGTTCTTCTGTTCCTCACCCTTACCTAATCATGCCTGTCTTGATGTTGCGGAGCTTGTCCTTGATATTTATATTTGTCTGATGAGGATATAACACTGGACCCATTTTGTGGTTCTTTTTTAAGATTAGAGACTATAATGGCCCATACGTCGCATAGAGGTCGAGTAGCTGCTGAGTTTTCTCTTCTGTCCATCGTCCTGTCTGTTGATGGTGTACATAGGGTGGATCTGGTTGTGCCTGACGCTCCGCCAGGATTGCCTGAATATGATCCTCCTTCTTTTGCTGCCATCTCTCTGGTGGAGTGTATTTTAGCCTGACAGTAGCCGCCACTTGCCTTTGTGGACTGTGGAGGTGGGTCTGCTGGTGGAGGGGAGGTGCGGTGGAAGAGCTTGAGAGTGACATATTTGAGCTGGATCGGCGCCTGTGAGTTTGGATGTGGCCGGCACCAAGGCTGCTGAACTAACTGGCCTGACTGCTAGATATTGGAAAGGAGGCCACTGAACTAAACGGCTGTGCATCTGCTTCAATGCTTGTTATAGGCTTGGTGAATGTTTTTGGTGAATGTGTCCGGTTCCAGTCCCCTTGCTTCTGACCTGGCTGCCTTGTGCTTGGCTGTTGTGAAGTTTCAAGCCTCCTTGTCCTTTCTTCCTGTCAAGATAACCTGGTGCGTCGGGGAATAAGGATAATAGGGGTTGGTAGCCGGGGGGAACTTGAGTTGAGTTGTTGTGATTGAAGCCTTGTTAATGGCCCATTACTGGAAGCGCGTTGGGATGAAGACATGAAGAATAAATCTAAACAGAAAATTTTTTTTATGATAGACTGAAGTTGAAGATAATGGAGTAAAGATAAGATATTAATAAATAAGAAATTATTTGTTTACCCCTGACCCAAAACCTAAAACCTTAAGTATGGAATAAATATTTATCCTTGCACCATTCTCCATGGGGATATATAATAGGGGGGTGTGTTGCGGACAGTTAACACTGCACATGTGGGAACCTGTAATTGCTAACACAAGCAGGCTTATTTTAAATCCTAACTGATACAGCCTCCTACTATGCGGACCCGTGGTCGCTGGACCGACGCGGAACATAGGGAAGCTACCCGTAAGCGGGTACAGTGATTTTGGGAGAGAAGGCGTGCATAATAAGAAGACCCAGATAGCATAGATGGCACCACGTTGCAGCCAGTATCACCACCCAGTTAATTTCGCAACATCTTTCTAGCATGGGATCCTTAACAGTAACTTGATGTGGTGCTCAGCTTAAAGGGTGAACAAAATGTATTTAACAACCTGCAGGTTACCCTCGATGCTGCCCCCCTTCCTTAAGATGATATCTTTCAAAGTCACCCCGGGAGTGATTCGGAGCCAGGACTCCCCGCAGCGGCTCTTATACATGAGGGTGATGGTCTCCCACTGCCGTGTCAGGAGCCCCACATCTGTTCGTGCCCTAACTCTTGTTAATAAATAAACCCTAATTCTCAGTGTCCTAGGGTTTTTATCTATTCTATCAGCAGCTTCCCCAGAGGCTTCTCTAGTCTATGAAACCCTATTTAATCTAGCAGACCCAGAGATTGCTTCTATATCAGACGGTTTATGGCCTACTGATGAGCTGGCTGAATACTTAGTGGAGTAACTGTGGGAGCACCACGGCTGCCCTCACACAGGACATATTAATGCATTACCTACTAGTGCCAACACCCCAACTATATTACTTATGGATATGACCACATGGGAGTGCCTTGATGTCCTGGACAATGCCAATATCTCCTAATACCTAACCCCGTGGGATATGCTACTCTCTCCTGCCCAGTGATGACAGGTGTTTAGTGGGATTGAGGAGAGTCACGTGCAGAAGAATTAAATCTATCCAGGGCCCCCTGCCGCTCCCTGTGTAGTTGATGCTGGCTAGGGCAACCCTCCTATTCCCACTCACTTGTCCCCCCGGTTTGATATTGATAGTGCTGGAGGGTTTGCCTCTAGTCTGGTGGTGGCACGGCAGGGGTTTCAGTGGAAGGCAGTCTGATCCCCTGACAGCACTCTGTGGAGTTCGCTCCATTTAGATCCTGTTCTTGTCCAGTGGGATGACGAGCAGACCGGCCGTTCTTAATTATCCCATTGGCCAGTTTATCAAGTACCCCACCTCCCCTTCGGACGACTCGCTGGTTTCCGGGACGTTGAGGTGTTTCTGTTGTTCCCGCGACTCTTCCACCCCAGTCGCCAGCACCCGGTGATTACAGTAGAGGAATTTACACTCTGGATGGACCGGGTGCTTTTGCCTGTGATTTACTGCACATACTTACCCTTTATTCTCCAGCATCTTCTCTCTAGTGCTGCCCATATTTAGCTCAATGGCACTGCAGCACGGGTTGAGGGACTTCACCATACTGTATCAGAGTAGCCACGCGTGCAGGACCTTCACTATCACCTGCAAGCTGATGAACTGGCAGATCTCTGGTCCACCGTGTGAACGGTGGTTGAGTAGGAGGATCTGTGGTAGTTTGGGGACCTCTGGCTTCTACTAATGGTGAAAAACCTGAAGCTTGCTACCCAGCGGCCCACCTGGTCCGCCATGTGGAATGCATTTTTTACTTGTTGGAACCAGGCTGTGGATGGATGTTATCTGCAGCAGGACTTTTTTAATATGGCCAAAGAAATTGTGGCGCCCCGGAGCTTCCTTGTGCATGAACCAGTTAAGGGGCTGGAACCGCCTCTCACTTTTACATGGCGCTGCTGCTGCCTTGACCAGTTCGCGGAGTGGCTCTCCCAGTTTAATGTTGAGCTGACCCGTGATGGATCTGTGGAGCTTGGCAATGGACCTCCCGAATCTCTGCCCTTGCGGCGATCCTGTCGGCATGTGCGATCACCTACCCCTCCCTGTGCCTAGACCCCTGATTTGGACAGGAGTGATCCGGAACCAGAGGAGGAAGCCTGGGATAATGTAGGTGATGAAGATTTGAACTTTTCTGGAGCGGGATCTGACAGTGGGGAGGATACTGGCTGGTCCTCTGCAATGCCCTCTTGTCCACCTGTCCCTTAGTATAAAGAGTTTTACCCTCTCTCCTTTCTCTGAGATGCCGGATCTCTGACCCTGGAGCCGCGTTACTGGTCCCTGCTCCAGAAGCGTGGGCTCCAATATGTGCAGTTATATAATGTGTTAAAGGACGTGCTGGTGGCCGGGAAGCGGTCTCCATTCCAAAATGCGGGCCTGGACACTCTGGCACTTGATCCACGTCTGGTTCGGACGTGGCAGCATGTGGGGAGCGCGATCAGCCATTCTCTCTTAGCCCTTCTCCGCGTGTACATTCACACCAAACGCCGATGCCATATCGCCTTGGGTGGCTGCCGGCAGCGGTCGTACGGCACGCGTGAGGAGTATCGGGTCAGCGGAGCGCTTCTGGTGGCGGTGGATGCGGCCCTTCGGGAGCAATGTACCGTGACTGCGCCACTGGTTGTGCCTCCTACCGCCTTGCCCTTCTTCTGTCACCGGACCGATCAGCTCCTGGACTGGCTCCGGTGGAATATCAACAAGCTCTGTGTGGGGTTTGAGATGATGTATAGCCTGCAGCCGCGGCAGGTGGTGCACTGGGAGCATACCTGGATGATGATGATGTTTCTGCAGTGTCTCCTTCGGGCGTATGGTGGGCAGGGCAACCATCTGCAGCAGAGCAACGGGTTGTGGTTGGATCGGCAGGTGCGACGGCCTCGGGATGGCTCGGACACCGAGCGGATCCAAGAGGGGATGGGAATGTCGGGTACCCTGGCCCGGTACGGCTACGCGTGGATTGTGGATGGTAAAGTGGACTGGACCTTGATGACCTTCCAACCCCCGCATCGACCCCATATTGTGTTCAACACGCCCAGCGTCCAGTCTGCCTATCTGTCCCGGTACTGGCACGTCGTGCAGACCAAGACCGATTTTCTTCGGTTCCATGATATCTTTTCCCGCATGCAGGATCACCGGGAGGACCTCCCTTGGTTGTCCCTGCTCCTGCAACTCCTCGTCCACCTCTGCCTTCAGGCCTTCTGGAAGGACGTGTTCACCACGCTGGCCGACCTCCATACGCAACAGCCGCTCCAGCCCGACCACCTGGCGGCGGGATGCCGTGGGGAGGTGTCATTAACCCTGCCCGGGTTCGTGCAGGTGTTCCGAGACCGGTACCTCACGCCGGATGTGCACTTCGTGACAGCATCGAAGATGCGGGTGGCTAGCGTGGAGGTCCTCTTCACGTGGCTCTGGGGATGGGATGGAGATGGGAACCACGGGGACTGGCCCCGGAAGCATTGGGAATTCAAGCCATATCAGATCCTCTACTGGCAGTGCTTCACGGTCATCGCGCAAGTGTATGGGGTCCAGCAAGCCCGGGCGTGGCGCACAATTGTGAAACACACGTTCCTCTGCACGCACTGGATCCTCCCATATCCCAACAAGCAGTCGTTCTGGTCCCGGGGCGTGGGGAATAAATTGCAAACCTGGGCCAGTGTCCATCCCGGACTCGTCGAGTACCAGCGCCATGAGCAGCAGCAC
>JAPDKZ010000093.1:0-36741 GCA_027569885.1 Aspergillus diversus
CCCCCCCCCCCCCCCCCCCCCCCCCCCCCCCCCCCCCCCCCCCCCCCCCCCCCCCCCCCCCCCCCCCCCCCCCCCCCCCCCCCCCCCCCCCCCCCCCCCCCCCCCCCCCCCCCCCCCCCCCCCCCGTTAGATACTTTGTAAATAATTATTACCCATTAGTTGAATGGACAATGGGAGAGGATCATGATCTGGGCTGATGGTGTTTGACTGGCGTCGCGTCTCATGGGATTGTATGGTATGGTTACAACGCGTGCGTGTCACGCGTCAAAATCGTCAAAATTGGGAGGAAGTTGGGTGCCCAGTACCATGATGAATGACAATACGCGTACTCGGAAGGAGAGTGTTTCAAAAGCATAATACAGGGGTTTGGTGGGACGATTCATGGATCTCTTCCTTGCTGGGTCCGCCACCAAAGGCGCCCGTTTCCCTCCAATCAACTGGCAACCTCAGCAGATCATGGCCCCTCCCATCGATTGACGAGGGGCCATGCCGCCATGGTTCTTGAGTTGACACTGATTCTTACCTCAACCGAAAAAAGTAAATAAATGAGGTCTCAATACGAGAAGAGCCTGCTGGGCAAACAATGATGATAGAGTTCGCCCCATGAGACCCCCTCGCAACACTTGGCTAAGACACGATTCGCAAGCCTTGCACTTTTTTCGCATACCTGCCCAAGTTCCCAGAAACCTTTGGACATACTCAAAGGGCGAAGGTGATTAATTGGCATGCAAGTCAAACACTTCATATTATTATTCCTTCATAATTTAACCCAGAACATTTTTTTCCCTGCTGCAAGATTCGTCAAGGAGCACAACCCCTCTCCCATGCTTGCTTTATTCCCACAGATTTTTCTCCTCTTGCCTAACAAGGGGGTCTAATCAGATGCTAAATGAGGGTTGGTAGTGAGAGGAGAGATAGGTACTTCATTATTATTTTTGTATTATTTTCTCCTTTGGTCAACAATTCATTATTGATGAACAAAATCATTTAGTTGAGTTGCTTATCAAAATCTCTGCTCAAACTCAATGATCCTGCTTATAATCATCATCGCGATTCTCTTTCCGTGGCCCTGAGGTTATCATGGCATCCCCCAACATCTCTTCGACCCAGTATTGCTTTCCACGCATCATTTCCAGCTCCTTCAAAATCTGAGGCCCCATCACCATTCGATACGCTGTATGAGTGGGTAGTCAGTTGCCCCTTAAAACCCTAGAACAATTCTGCTGTGGGAACCCGGAAGGTTGGCCCTTAGCAAATTATGCCTCTCGTTTTTGATCATGAACAAAATGTCTCAGAAGCTCAAGGGGTTAGAGATTCCTTGAGAAGACTGGGTTCTACTAGTGGGTACTATTGAGGATCTATGAATAACCAAATATGCCATGTATTATTATCGAACGTCACATACCTACCCCCCTGCCTAGAAATCGCCGGACCACCCATCAAGTTGGCGGGAAATGAAAGGAGATTCCCAAGGACCCGTACATCACTTGTAAGGGAGGTAAAGCATTATCGGCAACCAGGAGTGTTCTGAGCTTCCAGGGCTTAGTGATATCCATCCCATTATCAGTCCAAATATTTAGCAAGTTTGGCTTCACGTTGAAGTTCGAGAATAACGTCACCACCAAAAAATAAAACGGAGAGCAACCAGCAATGCCCAGGAACAATTCTGGTGTGCATCTGCTGAAATCTATATGTAAAATCAGCTGTGTTCCCTACTGGACCTTTTTGCGAGAGTGCATATCAGCCATGCAACTTCCTATTATAGGCGTATCGTATCTAATTGGGACGTTTTAATAAAAGGGGGGGTTATCATAAGATCTACTTATATCTCGACCCAAAAAACAACTCTATTCAACGAGAAGAACAACCATGTAAGATCGAGAAAGTGGATGCACAAAAAAGGGGGGGAGCGGGAAGCGGATCTATCGAAATATATGAACCATAAATTAGGAGCTGAGGAAAAACACAGATTCAAAAACGCCGCCATGCGATGAAAACCCCGGGCCATGAAGAATTCAGTCAGTGAATACATCTCATATCATCACAAGCTTTTCTTTGGCCAAAGAAATTTATCCTGGATATCCTCGAACATCAGAAGTCCTCGCTGAAATATATGAATAGGAAATTAAAAGAAAAAATTCACAGATATGGAAAAGGGAGGGGGAAGGTTTAGTCTAAAAACGTGAACATGCTGGTGTGTATGATATTAAGAGCACGGTCAGCATCTCTCTCCTCAATAACACACGAGATATTTATCTCGCTTGCGCCTAGAGGAATCAGAAGATAACACATTAGTCTCGTTCAACCGGGGTCCGAGAGAGGAGTTTCTATACTTACCCTGAGAAATCATCTCTATATTAACGTTGTTCTCTCCAAGCGTTGAGAACATCCGCCCGGCAACCCCGATCATATTCTTCATCTGCTTCCCGACAAGACTGAGAATAGCCATCCCGGGGATTATGTCAACAGTGCCATATTTCCGTAGATCATGTAAAGCTCCTTTGAGGTCCTCATCGATGACCTGGTATTCATCTCTTCCAACTCCATTCAAAAGAGGCATTTCCGAATGAAGAGCCATGGATACATGGACCTCGCTAGTGGATATCAAATCAATCGACAGCCTCCACCGGTCAAGGACGGAAAATATCCCAGCGAAGAACCCATGAGAGAGAGAACGTTTATTCGAATGTACATTAATCACCAATATCTTGTGTTTAATGGTGACCGCCGTCGGACGCTTCGGCCTCTGCATCATACTCGGGCTCCTTGTGCGAAACAATCTCGGATCATGACCAGGTGTCGTTCTCTCCAGCTCGTATGTAGAATCCGGGAAGATCACCGTACCGTCTCCCTTGGGGTTCATGACATTTTTGATGCGGATTGGGATTTTGGCACGAATGACCTGCTCCATGGTGAATGGGTGAATCACCTCTGAGCCATAGAATGTCAGTTCAGCGGCCTCCGCGGGCGTGATTGCGGGCAAAAGCCGAGCGGTTGGTACTTTCCGAGGGTCCGCAGTAAATATCCCATCAACCTCCTTCCAGACTTGCAGTTCTTGGGCATGAATTCCAACGGCCACCAGGGCCGCGCAAAGATCGGTGTAGCCACGCCCAATCTGGTCGAGCAGACCCCCGGGCACACTTCCAAAAAACCCTGTGATGACTGGAACTCTGCCGTTGCACGCACGAACCTTATCCCCCAAAGCCATGGCAAGGTTATTGTAAAATTGCTGGTCAAGCCCTTGGCTAGAGATATGAAAATCAACAACCTCGGCCAGATCCACATATTGTGAATCTACCCCTCTGTCCTGCAGAAATGCGGCCATAAGGCGGCAACTTAATTTCTCCCCCGCGCTCATTACCTTGTCCACGCAACGGGCACTGATTTCCCCAAGTGTCTGGGCAGCCTCCAAGACCTTAAGAACTTTTTCGCACTCTGCATTAATCTCGGAAGAAAGCTGTGATCTAAGATCATCCGATTGAAGTTGGGTCTCGACAGCGTCAATATGTTCGAGTCGCACCGCCTCGACAAGGGCAAGGTAATCTTTGGATTCGGCATTTTCTGCATCCCGCGCCGCTCGGAGAAGGCTAACAAACGAAAAGTTTAGAGGCCGGAATCTAGGCACTGTGGGCGTCACAGAGGTGGGCAAAAGGGGGTAATGATAGGGAGGAATTGCTTCTGACAGTATAGGGCAGGGGATATGACTCACCGGTTTGTTGTCCCCTCAGCTTTTGTTGAACTGCTCCGCGCAGAGCACACGACGGCTACATTGTTTTCTGAGAGACTCGGGCTGGTTTATTAACATTGGTAAGAATACATGTTTATAGAAGGCGAAAGTCGAGGTTGAGAACTCACAGGACGACCTGATCTATGATGTTTAAAGCAAACTTGCCAACACTTGTACCACCAAACTTCTGCACAACCCAATTGCTGCTGGAGGAGGTTGCTGTGCTATCCTTTAAATTGGAAGTACTGTCTGGGTTGGTCCGCAGATGACTCTCCATTCTGAAAAACTTAATTGGCAAGGGAGCCTTCGAAATTGAGGATGTAGTATCAGCACAGCAGTGGAAATTTTGTGTATCGGCGGGGTTGCGAAAGCGGAGGGACGCCGCTTTTTTTTACTTTTTCTTTGCCTTCCGCGGCCTTCACAGAATTCTTCTCCGGAGCGATTACCGGACCCGCTAAAAGGTTAGTCAAACTTAAGCACGTCCCACTTCGGAGGGATTCTTTGGTCATATCCATTGTTGATGAGTTAAAATTATTTATTCTTCTCATTTGCCATCTGCATGAGAAAACAGATTGAATTTTCGTCAGTATTTTCCGATGTGCCTGGGTAGAACCTACGATCTGCTACAATGCAGTTACTTATTTCCCAGCAATGGCAGTCAATAATCCTGAATACTGGAGGTAGTTAACATTCATAATATCTTGTGATATAATGCGCTTTTTGAATTTTTTTATCGGTGGTCGTTTATTCAGGAGCCACCGAAGTTGTGATGCAGCCCATAGATACTGGATAGACAAGCATTATTATTTTCTTCTGCGTGGGTGGCAAAGATAGACGTACATTGTCCTCGCAGCATTTCCCTCGTCCCAATTATTGACGGTTGCCTTATGTGCTGTCGGATTACCCCCCTGACCTCTTCAACTCTTACCACGTAATAGTCACCCCCCCTAAAAAAGTCCATGTCAAGTTTCGACCAGCAAAATATATTTTGATCGCGAAGAGGCATTTTGCATTGATATAGCTTGCTCGTTACGGGCTTACCTCCTCTCACATTTCGCTCTTTCCCGTCTTTGGCAAATCCATTACTATACTTGGGAGCCTCGCCAAACTCGCCAGACAGGGGAAGCTCCAAAAATGAAAGAATAGAAAAGTTAAATAACCATCAATTCTGCCTATTCGAGGAACCAACAGGTCCCCTCAGCATGAATCACCAAGATAATGACCCTACATGCCCATTCTGCCCCTTTTCTGACGGCGACAGCAACTTTGTTGCAGAGCATGTCCAGTTTTGTCACCCTGAAAAGGGCGGGCAATCCGAGCACAGTTGCATGCTCCGGGGTGCAGAGTCAACCCTAGAAGTACACGTGTCACAATATATAGGTGATAAACGCAAGGTCCTTAAACAATACATCAACCGGTCAGAACCTCGTGAGAATGGCAATGCCACAAGTGTCCCGACATATAACGCAAACACTGAGAGTAAACGCCCACTCCAGCCACGTTGGGACGATCATATCCCGGATAATTTGCCGTTTAACGAACACTCCTTTGTTCGTCATGAACCCTCAAGGAAAGACTTTTCCCCAGATAAGGACAATGTACCCGAAGACTCCAACACAGCACCCAGTAAAGGTGTAAAAAGACTCGGAGTATTCTCCCCAGAATAAACATATTCTCATTTACTCCCGCCCGTCTCATACAAAGGAAGCTAATAATTAAGACAGCGTGCGGAATTGGGACCCTATGCCCACGAGAAGCAAATGCCTTCATGGCTGCGCAAAGCCCTCGAGAGGGGTGCCAAAACCACAAAAATAAATAAAATTACTTCCGATGGCAAGATTCAGGCACATGAAGCCGCCGAGAATGAAACAAAAAACGTCATACCAGTGCTTGTTGAGCTCTGTAAACATGATAAGTCAGTCCAGCGTGCCTTTTTCTGCAGCCCTCAGGTTCATCAAATCTCCAAAATGCCCAGGGAGGGAGGGTTTTGTGGTTATAGAAATATTCAGATGCTCATCTCATTTATCCGAGAGACCCATGGCCCCGGCTACGATCACTTTTCCGGCGGAATGCCCACGATTTTGCAGCTGCAGGATATGATCGAGCAGGCGTGGGATATGGGATTTAACACTGTTGCGCGTGGAGAAACTGGTGGCATCAGGGGCACAAGAAAATATATCGGCACACCAGAGGTAGGGCCATTACAACAGCTCCCATCGTCCAAATGGTATTAAATTTATAATTGCAGGCTCAAGCTCTGTTTTCAAGTCTTGGCATCCAGTATGTTGAAATCTAAATGCTATGGGAACATCATACTCATGTCGACCAGATGCGAAGCCAGCAGCATTGGCACTACAAAAGAGCTTCTAGCCCACGACGCTTTACTCGCGAATATAGCTACTTATTTCCGAGAAACATGCCTTAATGACAAACAGGAAAAAATTCTCCACACAACCCTGCCACCGATCTACCTCCAACATCATGGTTTGTGAACCGCCCAGAGGATGTAATATCGCATGGTGCTGAGATAACATTAAGGACATTCTTTAACAGTCATTGGCTTTGAAATTCGTGACAACGGCAAGGCGAATATCCTAGTCTTCGACCCGACGTATAAGACTCCATCCGTAATCAAACGCCTCATGGGAACTCGAGGAGTAGCGCCTGACCCCGCTCGAATTCTGAAAGAGTACCGACGGGGTGTATCATACCTTCAGAAGTATAAAACCTTCGAACTTCTCAGGTGAGTTGCTCCCCCTTCTATTTTGGCGCTTTCCTCACCCATTCAGGATCACACTTCCTCGCGGCAAGTAAAAGAATTTGGGTTTTATTTACCTGATTTGACTGTATCTTCGCCTTTCTCCCTACCCTTTTTTTTGAGAATCGGAAATAATAATCGATCATCATGATGTATGTAGCGCACGGGACACTACATGTCCGATCTTCCGATTTAATGCCTGAGGAACCAATACCCCGCCAAAAAATTTCTTTGATCATGTAAACAACAGCAAGTAAAATTCAATTATACATGAGCGATTACTTCGGTTTTTACTTGTCATACTCTCTTTGAAGGCATTATGCGAACATCTCCAAATGTTGTTATCACCGGTACCCCTGGTGTAGGGAAGACAGTGCATTGCGAGCAGTTGGCGCAGGAGACAGGTCTTATGCATTTGTCAATCAATCAGATCGCGAAGGAACAAGATTGCTTTGAAGGCTACGACAACGAACTGCAGTCTTGGGTTGTGGATGAGGATAAGGTATGTCGCATTTACCATTTCTTTCTACACTGCACACCCCGCAGCTTTCGCGGGATTGCGAAGCTCATATCCCCGAGTTACTTTCCGCCGCGCCCGCAGCCTAACATTTTCAGCTATTGGATGCAATTGAAGATAAGGTGGTCCGAGGTGGCTATTTAATTGATTGGCATGCTTGCGATCTATTTCCGAAATCTTGGATCGACCTCGTGGTGGTCCTGCGATGCCCATCTACGTCCCTGCATTATGACCGTCTAAATTCAAGGTAGCTACCCAGAACGCCTCCGAGACCACGAAAACACCCCCCCTCTTGATGATTTACTCCCCCCACTATGCGGCCCTTCTCTGTGACTATGAATAAAGCTGATCGATTCTTGTCTACTGTAGAGGATATAACGAAACGAAACTTCAAGAGAATCTAGATGCGGAGATATTCGGAGTTCTTCTCGATGAGGCCCGGGAGGCTTTCGACGAAGAAATCGTGGTCGAATTGAAAAGTGAAAAGGATGATGATGTAGATACCAATTGTGCGAGGATTTCAACCTGGGTCGAAACGTGGAAAACCAACCAGGCAAACAATACATAATGAAGTTCACCTCGGCCATTAAGTAGGGGGAATGGTCTAATAACCCCAAGCAGTCTTCGGCCACTCAGTTTTGTTTTTCATCCAGCCACTGTTGTAGTTTGACTAGAGCTTTGTATCTGTGGGATATTTGGTTCTATTGAATTGTCAATGAACGATATCGGTAGAGGGGGACTGACTGGCTAGATTACCTTCTCATCCTTGCTCATTTCGGCATAAGTTTTCCCCTCGTGCTCGAAAATCGGATCCCAACCTATGTTATATATACAATACAGTAAGAATATATCCAGCAAGTTACGATTTCCTTGACGTACCGAAATTCGCCGGGCCCCTTGGTCGAACGATCACACCCTTTGGCAGGCCATTAGTTTACCCGAACAAAGGATCTCAATGAGCAGGCCTTACCCCCGTCCTTCCTTGGAATAAGATCGGCTCGGAGCCAGGGCCATCACAGAATGCAAAAGTGCATACAGCCTCTGCACCCCTCGATTCAAAAGAATCAAGCATCTTATTTAAGCCTTCGTGGCCCAGGGCTTCAAGGAATGATTTTCTGGACGATAATCAGCGCTCGATATACAGAGGCTTGTCGGGATATAAATACATGTATGGACCAGGTAATCCCTTCAGGGCGTGGAATTCAAGGGCTGTATCCTCAGTCAGGACAGGGCCCCCAACCTTTTAGAAACGCGTTAGTATGGAGGGTTCATTAATACTATAATAAGAGGCGAAAGGGACGGCGGGAAGAAAGAGAAAAGGAAAGGGCATAAAAAGGCATGGTTCTTTTCTTACCAAGCTAGCTGCATATCTGCACTTCTCCTTCGCAATTTCTTCGATCGTACCCTGGATTTCAGGCACCTCAATGGATAGATTTTTTACTTCGATCACACTGCCTAGTATGGCGCGCACTTCTGCTAGCTTGTTCTTGTTGCCAGTGATGAAGTTAAGCAACTTCATTGCGGCCGGCACTAATATATATTTCTGGCCGACTATCGGCTTGGAGGTATTAGGGCAGCCTGTCTTCAAAAAAAAGTGAAGGGGTACTCGAGGGAATGCCTATGGGGCGAGTAATGCGTTGTTCCTTCCGAGGACCTGCGGAAGTGTGCCAGGGGTGGTGGTGATGATGATGATCTTGCAGGCCTCTGACTGGATTGTGCGGCTCTGGAGTGCGCCACACTGGATCCGGAACCAGATACTCCGTACCTAGTGCCTCCCTACTACCTAGTAGCTGCCAGCTACGGGGTACCGTACACCCGGCCCTAGGCCCCATAACTACACCAACTGGTCGGTTTAGATGGTGGCAGTTGCGTCCATAACCCTCAAATATTTAGGGGGGCTTGATGCTCCATTGAGAGTGGACATACTGCATATCTACGTGGCATTTTGAGTTTCCGCCCCGGTATGGGTCTCGTTAATTCCCGTGGGCATAGGTAAAAAGGTGCACACATTTTCATTCCTTTGATCATTCCATCAAGACAGTGGTTGAAGAATGGCGTCAACTTCGAGGAGAGGATGGGGAAAGTCAAGAACCCGAAAATCGAAAGTAAGTCCGTGGGTTTCAAGCAGAATATCGAGTGGAACTTTGCGAAATAAAAAGAGGGATGACAACATGGGCATAGAAGATACAAGCTAAAGGACCCCGCCGTGTATATATATCCAAAAAATAGCATTTGTCTCCACGATATGGGAGTCTAGTGGTCCTCGTTATCCATGATTCAAAATGATTGCAGGGCTATTGATTCTAATGTACAATGTTACTCAGAAGGGATCGTGTCATGGCCCACACCCTCTGGCTTGTCTTGCTGAGCCATTGCCTGCGCCGAGACAATTTCTGCGAGCCGTTTCAATCGAGGAGTTTGAAGCCCTAGGCAGTTGTTAGTAAGGTTCTGCAGCCTCTGTTAGAGATACTCACAAGATGGCGTATACGTCTCTAGTGCCGTGATAACACGCGGTTCAGCGATCTCGTACGGCCCACTGTCCTCCATATCGACTGGAGTCAGTAGAAGCACGTCGCTTTTTTCCGTAACACGAGAAGCCACAGCTTTCATGATTTCCCCGTTAATCGGCTGTTCGTAGTCTGCCACGAGGTATTGATTCAAAAGTTTCTGAATTTGATTGGGAGATAGCCTGTACATCAAAGGGTAAGTCTAGGCTCAATGCTAGTCCCAAGTGGTAAGTCTTACATCCAACATATATCTTGGATAATTTCAATATCGTTCAAGGTAGCCTTCTTCAATTGTAGAAGTTTTGTTGCTTGCTGTGGGTGCAATTTGTCAGCGTTTTGTTTTCCCTCCTTGGATATTCCCGCCCCCTTACCATCAAATGCTCAAGTTGTAATGTGCCTTCCGGCATATCATGACTCTTACACCATTCTTCGATGCGGGTAATATTGTAATTTATCTGAAGGCCACGTTTCCAAGAGAGAAAATTTCGCCTCATAAGAAGATCGTTGAAAGCGGTTACGCCAACGAGTCGTAGAAGCTCGGTGACTGTTTGAATGATAATTGAATCTTCGAGATAAAATGCCTTCATTGCTTTGTACACATTGTTCAAAAGGCTGAGGAGGTTGTCCATGCTATAGGCAGGATTGTTGTTCGAAGGCAGAAGCTTTCCAAGAAAACGGTTTGTCTCGTTCGTGACAAAACCCGGAAGGGATTGGGACTCGATTATGGCCGGCACAATCATCTTGTAAAGCTTCTTTTTGAGGACTTTCATCCAGGTGTGGTATATATTGAATTCCAAGCTTTCCAAGTCATGCTTTACGATCTCCAAGAGACGATCATACTCGTAATTATCAGTCTTCTGTGCCTCATACCAATCTTCAGCCAAGAACACAAAGGAGAGCATTTCATGAACGTTCGAAAGCCAGAAAGCTCCAGGATTAATAGCATCATCTCCATCATGTTGCATGACCTCCTGCTGAATTGATTGCATCACGTTCGCCAGGAAGCGCTCTGACTCCTTAACGAAACCGTTGTTCCACATCTCGGAAGTGACGAGATTAATTAAGTAAGCAGGGAACAAAACCTCCTTCTCTGTTGGAGGTGGGGTGGAGCTGGGTAAAGGAATTTTCAAATTGCGTATCAAGCCCATGGCCACCTCCTCATTTAGGTCATCTTCCTCGGAAAGTAAGTTCTCGAGCTCCGCTTCGACAGAGTCAAGTCCTGGAGAGAGAGCGGCCCCTGAAAAGGGTTGGCGTCCTAGTGAGCTCGCGACAGCCATCGAAACAGGCCGTGGGTTATAAGCTCCACTAAATCGGTCGGTATCAATTCGCTCTGCACCGGCGCTGCGTCTCTTGGGCTTAGGCTTCTTAGAGGAAACTAGATTGATGAGCCCATTCGCAGGCGGTTGCATCGGACCACCGTTCTGTTGATCGCCATTCAAACCATTGACAGGGAGAGTTCTCTTCGCAACCTCGAGTTGTTCCTCAAGGTCGATGACCTGCTGCCGGAGAGAAGACCTTTCACTCTCGGCTTCCGCATTTAGTTGCTGGAGTCTGCCTAATTCCTCGTTAGCCGAGCGAATAGACTCTCTCGAGACCTTTTCCTCTTCTTGAAGGCGTTTGATAGTTGCTTGTGCATCGGTATGGTTTTGTTGTAGCCTGCTCATCTCGTCTTCTAGAGCAGTCAGCCGAGCAGCCGTAATTCCAGCTTGATTTGCCTCGGCCTGAAGCTCTCTCGAGCGATTCTCCAATGCGTTATGACGACTTCTCCATGACTTCAGTTGAGTCTCGTAATTCTCCAACTGCGAGTTTAGAGATTTATTTTCGCGTTTCAACGATTCCAAATACTGGGTCAACTCCACAACCTTGTTCTCAAGTTTGTATGAGATCTGTTTCAAATCTCTAGCTTCCTCTCTAAGCTTCTTGTACTGTTGTCTTGCCTGTTTACCCCTCCAGAGATTTTGAACAGTGATAACCTTGCGACGATACTGTCGCCAAGCACGTAGTTGCCGCCAAGAGCGGAAAGCACGCTGTATTATTTTGGCTGCATTACCATGTATTGTATCCAAGATATTCTGACGACACAGGAAACCTTTTGACAACGATTGAAAAAGAATGAAGTTATTCCGGATTTGGTTGTACTTCCTCCTTTCCTTTTGTCCCCGCCATACTCGTTGGATGGTTGTGGCAGCTTTGTCCTGACGTATTCCAGCTGCACGTTGTCTTGCAAGGAAGCCTCTAACCAAGGATTGTGTAGCGAGGATAGAAGACCGCGCTTCCAAGTATCTGCGCCTGTAGTACTTGCATCGCAAATTTTTCTGTATCATGATAGCACACTCATTCAGTCTGGAAGTCCGAAGATTTTCAAGGAATGCAAGCATGCCTGCGCGAAAGAATATCTTAGTCAAGCCAAGCTGGTACTTGTCCTGTTTCTGTTGAGTAGCATCCCCGAGAGCTTTCTGGAGAATTGCATGGCACATGTCTCGAATTTCTGACGTCCATTGGGAAGAGTGGCAAAGCATGTAGTAACGAATAGCGAATTCCTCGTAGGTCCATCGAGTAGGGTATCCTGCAGTGCTGATGCGGACCGTTTCAAGAACACCACAGGCTCTCAGTTGGCTAAGGACCATCGGCCCTTCAAATTTCCAGGCCTCCTTCGCTTCGTTGGGCTTGATACAACGGATATAGTGTACATCGGTGGAGTTAATTGTGTTCATGAGCTCAATCAAGGATGACTTGAAGATTCCCCCGAGCGTAGGCTTGCGGTTAATGGCCACTCCAATCTTGCGACCAGGGGCAGTTACTGGTTTGGAGGAAATAGAGGCGGAATCCTTTTCACGAACAGCCGCTGCTGTGTCAAGTATATCTTTGATAAACTCGTTTGACGAGTTGCGCAAGATATCCATGTGTTCGTCAGGAACAGTATCACGATTCTTTTCGATGAAGCCGTCGGACTCGTAAGTCACATCAATAGCGTAATGGCAAATTGTAAATGCCGATTTCCCGAAGCGCGGCTTCTTGTAGAATTTTTGTTTATCAGCGGCAAAGTTGTGGTGGAGTTTGGTCACAAACTGTTCATCGGAACCCATTGGCAGCCTAGATTCTTCATCTAAGAGGGACAAAATCCCTAGTTTCGCCTCAATTAGGTCAATACAAGGCTGGTTATCTGAGAAATCAATAAATGTCCAGTCTATTTGCTCCCTCACATATTCTTCTTGCTCGAGCTTGAAAACGTGTTGATTAAATTCCTGCTGTAGTTTCTCGTTGGCGTAGTTAATGCAAAATTGTTCGAAGGAGTTTTTCGCAAAATGTTCAAAGCCGTAAATATCCAACACACCAATAAATGACTTGAATTTGCTTAGAACCAGATCGGTGGCCAGGCCGCGATTGATTCTATCCACAAGCCAATCAAACAGGCTAGAGTATATGAATTTGGCAACTGAGTCCCTCACCACAGTTGCCTGTTGCTGAGTCAAATTAGAGGTAATTTTCTCACCTCTCGTGATCAATTGTTTCTTAACTATCCATTTAGCGAACTCATGAGCGTCGATTCCGAGCATTTCGCAAGCCCGAGCGAGAGAGGGCTCGGAAGGCGACAAGGTGGAGTCGGTTCTTGTGGCGGTTATCTTGACATTTCCGAGATGCAACAAAGCTGCAAGCACGCGGAAAATCTCAGCCTGCATCTGATCCGGTACACCGATTGTTCCCAACGATTTCTTTGTTGCATTAAATTCGGCCTTGTCATCCACTCCGTCAATAGTGGCGGTTCCACCTTGATTTAGATAGTCGAAATCTTCAACCGAAGTAAGACCGAGCTCCTGCCTCTCTGCCTCTGTTGCACCAGCCACAAGTTGGTAGAAAATGTGATAGTTGCGTTCTTTAAGAGGTTGGAACACAAGCCGAGATCGTTCTAGAAGGTAAGTTCTAATCTTTGCACCAATGATATTGGTTCTATCGTCGAACATAATCTCAATATATTTTCCGAATCGTGAAGAGTTATCATTGCGCGTGGTTTTGGCGTTACCAAAAGCCTCCATAACCGGGTTCGTGGCCAAAATTTGCTCCTCAGTTTCACTGATCGCATCGGCTCGACTTGTAGAATATTTCCCCGGCTGGTCTGAGGACTCTCGAGTTGCAAAATATCGCATGATGTACTTTGCACTCACCGTTTTCCCTGCACCGGATTCACCCGAAACAACGATTGTTTGGTTTTTCGCGTCTCGAAGCATATCCCTATGATCCACCATGAGTCATCTATAATATAAGAGTCATTTTAGGACTTACCCAAAAGCTTCTTCGGCAATAGCAAATAGGTGGGGTGCTTGTGATGCTCGATGTTTTCCGGCATATACTTGAACCATCTGGGGAACATAAAGCGAGTCTACGCGGGCAAAAGGATTTGTTGCGATGAGGACAATGCCGCTGTATGTATATATCTCTTTTTGCGCATAACGTAATTTTATAGCCTGTAAAACTATCGATTAATCAGCTTAGTGTGCGAAGGATGAAAGGTGTATGAGTACCAGCTGGTTCATTTAGATGGGATAGATTCGTGAGGTCTTCGCTCGCTTCGAGCATGGCAGGGTTCATCAAAGGTGGTAAATTCGGGTTATTGTCCACCTGCAATTCGGCATGCGTGGTCTCCACGGTTTTTGACTATTAGATATACATTCGTTAATTCCATGTTGCACCGTAGTTTAGGGAAGTATAGATTAGATGGGAGGGAATTTCAAGACAAACCTCCTCATTTTCTAGCAAGAAGACAAGCCGGACCTTGTCTCCATCGACCAACCTCTCCTTGACCTCAGATGCGACCCAGCCCTCAGTCGCATCGGGTTGCCAGGCCCTCGTTCCAACCTCATAATTATGCGCCATCGGGACAGCTTGGTGGGTAGATTCGGACGAGAGCGGAGCAGGCAACGTATGTAGGTTGAGTAATAATGAGTTTTATGAGAAAGGCATCGAGTGGGAGGGGATAAACAATAATAGACTAGTTGAAATTGAAGAGGGGGGAATGGATGGATCGTGCTGCCCTGTACGGCAGTTTATAGCGAGATTCAAGGGGAGAGGATGAATTTCATCCTCCTTTGGAATAAGGTAGAAATAAATTCCTTCCAGATCGACTTCCAGCTGGCCGTTTGACAAGCCGCAGTTAACCCCTGAGGTGCCCAAAGTGCCGCGCCACTCGCTGGATCAATCCCCACAGTTGCCAACGCCAAGATCTCCATATCGTGCTCCCAGCCTTTTGTCAATATCAAGCTCAGAGAACGATCAGTAGAAAGTTACGGAGTATTTATAGAAAAGTAATCCTTTGACCTGATTTTATAACCCACATAAACTACCTGGGCACAAATGAATCTGGGTTAAATTCGCAGGTAATATAAGGTATAATTCAGTTTTAATGATAGGTTTGGCGAGGAAAGAGCATAAAGGTCAGCTCCCGTCTTCTCCCAGTGGTGTCTCTATATATTTAAACCAAGTGGACTCTGTATATTCTTATTCCTGTATTTCTCAGTTGGGTTCTATTTTATTTTCTATCCCCAGAAAAAACCTAATTTGAGTAAATATTTTATGATAATTGATTTCTCTTACCATATGCTGCCATTGTTGTTCTAGCCGTAAATGTTTAAGAAGAAATAAATAAAAGCATACTCCTCGCGCCACCGGTGATTTCAACATTGAAAAGAAAGAAGAGAAGAGGGAACAATAATGAGAGATAATTAACTCCTTGCCATTAGATCCAAGCAAAGAGGTCAATCAACTGTCAACTCATTAACCTAGACGGATGGTGTGCATGTATTGCACTTTCTCCCTCTGCTTAGGAAGAGGGAATTAAGAGAAGCAAAACAATATTAGGGAGAAACAGTCCAGGGAGAATGATGAAAGGGAAAGAAAGGGGCGAAGAAATCCTCTCCCACAAGCCAGGATAGAATGCTTGTAACATGCGATCCAGATTCAAGCTCCCACATATACCACAGGCTTCCACGAAGCATTTTTTAGCTTTGCTTGCATTCAGCGGCTTCCTTCTTCGGCTTGGAAGTACCATCCTACAAAAAGTTAGTATCTTGTCAAAAACGTCGAGAATGGGCTAATTTAGGAATAAATACCTCTTCGTCGGAGTCGTCGACATCTCGGTCGGACTTCCCATCCTCGTCATCATCATCATCATCGTCGTCGTCGTCGTCAAATTCCTCGAAATCCTCAGGGTCCATATCATCACCCAGTTCCTCGAACTGAAGAGCCTCGCCCGTAAACCAGTCAATTGCCCGTGGGATGAGCTTCTCTTTAATGTCTTCTCCAAGCTGGTAATCAAGTTCAAGTCGCTCCTCGATATCGGTGGCAACCGTATCGTCATCATCTGTAGGAGGTTGAGGGGGGGAGAAAAAGTTGAAAAACGACTCGGTTGGAACGGTTATCTTGACAACGCGGGTCTGTTTTGTGTCTAAGGTAGTTCAGTATCAGAGGTTACTTTGTGGGTGCAACTACAACTTACTTTTGTTCCTCTGCTTCTTGCTCTCAACCCGAACGGTGAGGTCCTTATCGGCCTTCCAATCAATCTTAGTACCTTCAGCATGATCATAGATAAAATCGCCACCATATCCGTTTTCTTCTTTGTAGTAATAAGTTTTTGAGATTGTTTTGTCCGTGAAAAAAGGGTTCTCTGAAAATTCAAAAATCAGACGGAATCCAGGACGATCGAGATATTCCATGCGAATATCAATAAGTTGTTTGAGAGCTTCTTCATCTTCGTCAGTAATCATCTCTGCGAGTGAAATTTGGTTTTTCATAGCGGAGAGCCAGAACTCGGGAATTCCGGCTATCGAGGTTTCTTTATCCTCATCCTTCTGTTCCTCGTCCTTGGCATCCTCATCCTCTTCCTCGCTCTTTCCTGCTTCAATTTCATTCTCGGTCGGCTCAGCTGCTCCATTCACAATTGTAGAACGTCTCTCATAAAGGGGGGTGAACTTTGCGAAGTACTTCTTTTCAAGTTCCAGAACTTCTTCTTGGAACTGGGCTTCCAGCTTGGCGTGTTCTTTCTGAATACCCTTCAGCCCGGCAACTCGTCGGCGGACTGAGGTCGGAAGAGACTCGATATAGCCAGATGAGCGGCCAACAAGGGATCCGAGCTTTCCTTGGATCATAGACACGAGGCCGGGGTTTCTTGCAAATAGAGAAGCTGCTGCTGCATGATCCAAAGTCTCTGTTGTGGATGACATGTGTTAGTGATAGGTTTGGCCAATTTGGTTTAAACAAAAATCACCTTCTTTGATGCTAGCAACCCCAGGTTGTTGAGCATGGGAGGAAATTGGGGCGTTACTAGCAGGCGTGTTTTGCGGCGTGCTGTCCAAGGCACCGAGTTGTCAGAAACGTTTACAACCGCAATGTGATTGGGGGTCTCTCTATATCAAAATAGGCGGCATTACTTACGGTGCGACGGGGAAATCCGCCTTCTTGTTTCTAATAGGTTCAGACATCATGAAATCTTGATCAAGGAAAAATGTAAGAATCTGAGATAGAAAAAGGGCTGGTTGAGGGGTTGAAGCGGAAGGGAAAAATGGCCAAGGGTTGAAAGAATTTGATACGCCTAGTGTAGTTTTGGGGGTCTGGAATCCTGGCTTGGTGGGATCCTTAGCGCCTTTGGGCCGTGGGGCTTGGCAGAACAAGGTGGCTGTTGAGGACAGTCAAAGACTGCTCCCAACAAGACTCTTGACCCGATGAAAGTCATTTTGAAACAAGAACATTTTGTAGAAGGGAGGGAAATAATATATGTTTCTATTGATATTAGGGACGAAATTAATCATCTTCTAACAGCTCTTCTAATAGCACTTATTTTTATATTTCTAACATTTGTTTCTATCAGGATAATTTAATCATTACCATTAATTCATTCTCAACATATGAGTGCCTCAAATTTTTCGAATATTCATTTACGGTAAAGGCTTGACATTATTTTCCCTGCCTTTCTTGCCTTTTGATTTTAAATTCCAAGATTATCAAGCGACGCTAATATTACCTAGGAATTCGGGTAATACTCATATCTGGCGTTTTTTTGTTGGCTAAAGAATGTATGAGAAACTTATCTCTGGCACAAAACTTAGATCATAGGTATCTTGTGGATAATATGCAACTACAACGACCTTTATCCTTGCCGGTTGTCGAATATGGGGGTCATGATTAATTTATCCACATTTAATAAATACCTAACTTGACGTATGTGAATATTTTTCCTGATATCTTTTGTCTCTTGTACTCTCACTGAATGTAATAATCATATAGGATAGTTATATAGTTATTTCATTTCTAAAACAAGAGAATGGAGAATGTCATCAGTAAATATAAAATCACGTGCTGATAAAAGATATGAGAATTAGCGCCTAGCCTCAGTCCATCACAAATCTTTATTTAATTGAATATTAATCATTGCTCTTAAATGCAACTCTCATACCTTTAGTCCCTCATAACAGTACAAATATAAAGCCCAAGAATGCAAGCGGCCGTATAAACTTGTCTTAACACTCTCAACGCTAGTGTTGACTCTGCGCTACGGAAGGAGACTGTGCTCGTACAACCAACGTCCTCGTTATCAACGAAGAGCCAGCATGGAAAATCCGTCAAGCCCGCTGATGGGGGCCCAGTCACCCTCGCCTCCGATCAGCAAAGTTGGAAACCGACGCGACTCGATGAGAAGCAGGTTTTTAGACCGACTCATAAGTATCCCCAAGAATATAACTGATGATAGTTTAGTTATAGCCTAGTGTCAGATGTTGAAATGGCCCGCAATGAGGTATGATGAAGTGACGAGTGTGAGCATTCCCAGATAAGCAGTTTCTAACCGCGGTGACCCTGCTTGACAGATATTCGACGGGCCTATTTCGGAGAGTATTCCATCTAGTATTGCTTCCTTTTCTCATCGCCGGAAGAGAAGGGACTCTACCAGCACTTTTACACGTCTTCAGGATAACGAGGACATGTTAACATGGCGGCATAGGGATTCTATGGACAGTGGAAACGAAACCGATGATATAGATGCCGCTGTTATTGACGATACAAATATCTCAACAAAATCTTCGTACAAATCAAGACACGCAAGTTACATCAGAAATTCCATTGAAGATCCCCTTCTTCCGCACCGATCCCTTTCCATTAGTCCTCATGCTCAGGATTGGGCAGGTGATGGGAGCTCTCACCAGGAAATATATATCGCATCGGAGGATTCTACCATATTTATCACCGGCTTTTCCACCACCTTAATTGGATCGATCCTATATTATTTGGCGAGTGTACTGTCTTTCGGCTTCGCTTTCCTGTTATTCCGATGGTTTCCAAGGTGGAGAGTACGCCTATTAGGCAAACGCACACCATTTGAAGCATGTCAGTGGGTTGTGGCTGAGGTAAGTATTAGTAGCCGTGATATTGGGGTGCTTCTTTTGCTGATAAATTTTATCTCTTTTTTTCATATAGGACCAATGGGGCCAATTTAAGATTTGTGAAATTGTTGAGCAAGCATACAATCACCCTCTTTCTACCATTTTCGGCGAGTCTGGCCGGCATTTATCTGACGAAGATAACGACCCAAGTATGAGGTCTTTGCGATATATTGAATATAGATATCTTCGATTTTTTTATCACCCATTAGATGATAAATTCTGCTTAATTAGTGACTGGAAAGATTCTTCATGGACAGACGCGAAATCCATGAGAACCGGACTGAATGCTGAAGCTCGTGACCACAGAGAACAGATATTTGGAAAGAATCTCATTGATATAGAACAAAAGCCAATATCTCAACTTCTGGTCGATGAAGTAAGTGTCAAATTCTGCGCATGATTGATATAGCCTACTTATGAATACAGGCTTTTCACCCGTTCTATATCTTTCAACTCGCTAGCCTCATTCTTTGGTCTCTCGACCAATATTATTATTATGCTGTCTGTATTTTTCTGATTTCCATCTTCAGCATAGGAACCACCGTTATCGAGACAAATACTGTATGCTCACATCGCACATCACATTATGCATACTACTGCTGACAGTTTTTAGACCATGCGTCGCCTAAAAGAGATGTCACACTTTGAATGTGATATTCGTGTGCTTCGGAATGGATTTTGTTAGTATATTTCCCCGGATTATTAGCCGTATGCTGATACAATGAATAAAAGGGAGATCTGTGACTTCTCAAGAACTTGTTCCAGGAGATGTTTTTGAATTTTCCGATCCATCCCTGAACCAGGTCCCATGTGATTGCATATTACTCTCTGGGGATTGCATTGTGAATGAAAGCATGCTTACAGGTTGGTTATAAATATATATACTAGTGTAAGAAGAAGCTGACAGAATTAGGCGAATCTGTTCCTGTCTCAAAAACTCCCCTGACAGATGATGCATTGGATTATTTAGATCTCAGTGCCCCATCAGTTCACCCAAATGTTGTAAAACATTTTCTTTTTAATGGGACCAAAGTTATTCGGGCTCGGCGCCCACAAGGCGTTGAGGATGATGAAGCTATCGCCCTAGCAATTGTTATGAGAACAGGTTTTTTAACAACAAAGGGCGCCCTTATTCGCTCAATGCTTTTCCCTAAACCATCTGGATTCAAATTTTATAGAGATTCATTCCGCTATATATCCGTCATGGGTGTAATTGCTTTGCTGGGTTTCGCGGCCTCATTTGTGAATTTTGTTCGGCTCGGTGTAAGTTTCCCAACTCCACCAGTACTAGTAGGGTTTCCGAAGAGCTTATATTTCGCAGCTTCCTTGGCATTTGATTATCGTTAGAGCGCTTGACTTGATCACTATCGTTGTCCCACCAGCGCTACCAGCTACACTAACGATAGGGACTAATTTTGCCCTTTCTCGATTGAAACACAAGAATATCTTTTGCATCAGCCCACAGAAGTGAGAAGAATTATTTACATAGTCTATGGATGACGATTAACTCTTCTTCTATAGGGTCAATGTGGGCGGCAAGCTGGATGTCATATGTTTCGATAAAACTGGAACCCTTACGGAGGATGGGTTAGACGTCCTCGGAGTACATATCATGGGTCCTCATAAAAGGTTTGCCTCTACAATTTGAAACCTGTCCCCGGATCCAGCTTTCACTGGCTGATTATTCAGACTATCGGGCTTGATATCGGAAGTATCTTTAAAGCCTCCCACCACATCGATATCCACCTTTGTTCAAAACTCGGAAAACCACAATGTTATCACTAGTATCATGGCGACGTGCCACTCGTTAAGCGATGTGGATGGTGAGCTACTGGGTGACCCACTAGATATGAAGATGTTCCAATTTACCGGCTGGTCTTTTCACGAAGGCGGGAGCCATAATCCTGAGCAGCCAAACGCAAAGTATGAGACAATTATTCCATCTATAGCTAAACCGCCGAATTCTACCGCTTTTTTAAACCGTGGCAACCGCAATAGCCTGAATGTTGTAAGTCATCTGTGAATCCAAATGTTTCAACCGATCGCTAAGTAGGAACACTGACGTTACTCACAACCAAGGCACCTGTGGAACTCGGCATCTTACGTGGGTTTGAGTTTGTCTCGCAACTTCGTCGTGCTAGTGTGGTTGTAAGACAATTTGGTGATGGTGGTGCAAGTGTTTATGTTAAGGGCGCACCCGAAAGCATAAAATCCATATGCCTGCCAGAGAGCCGTTAGTAACCCCCTCCCCCACAGCTGTTTAATTATTTATCTTACTTTCTATACAGTACCCCCCGATTTTGAAGAAGTCCTCGCTCAATATACTCACAAGGGGTATCGTGTAATTGCCTGTGCCGCTAAATATGAACGAAGGCTAAGCTGGATGAAAGTCCAAAAGTTAACACGTGCAGAGGCGGAAAGCAACCTAGAATTTATTGGCTTTATAGTTTTCGAAAACAAATTGAAGCCCAAATCCGCTGAGATAATTACTGAACTGAATCGCGCAGGGATACGAAATGTTATGTGCACCGGTGATAATATTCTTACCGCCATCAGCGTTGCTCGAGAATGTGGTATAATTGGAAAACATGAGAAATGCTTTATTCCGTGTTTCACAGAAGGTGACCTTCCCCATTCACCCGAACCCTTTTATACTGCAGTGGCTGATATCTGGGAGACCATATTCAAGATCCAAAGGCTTCTCTGTCTTGGGAGAGCGTTGAGAATCCTATGCTGAAACTTGACCCGAACACGCTTATGGTATGATTTAGCCACTACTTCCAGTGGCAGATGCTGAACTTCCTATAGCCATCCTTAAGCCCCGTAGATATCGACTTGTCTGTGCCTGAGGCTCTCTCCCACGTTAACGAGTACACACTTGCAATTAGCGGCGATATTTTCAGGTGGCTGTTAGATTTTGGGGATGATGTTGTTCTAAAAAGGGTGAGTATATATTTTTTTACTACAATTGCGCTATGTTTTCAGCCGGCATGCTTCTTGCGTCTCAGTCCGACATTGACATAGCTATAGATGCTTGTTCGTGGAAATGTTTTTGCTCGGATGTCGCCAGACGAGAAACATGAACTCGTTGAAAAGCTTCAGTCTCTTGATTATTGCTGTGGATTCTGTGGCGATGGGGCCAATGATTGCGGTGCGTTGAAAGCTGCAGATGTTGGTATCTCTCTTTCCGATGCCGAAGCCTCTGTAGCGGCTCCATTTACCAGCCGCCAATTTGACGTCTCATGTGTCCCAACGCTTATTAGGTACTAAACTCTATTTAATATACCCTTTCGATAACTGCTAAATGGGTTCTAGAGAGGGTCGGAGTGCCTTAGTTACAAGCTTTTGTTGCTTCAAGTACATGAGCCTGTATTCTGCAATCCAGTTTTCGACTGTCAGCTTCTTATACACGTCGGCATCCAATCTTGGTGACTTTCAGGTTGGCTTACTCTTTTTTCCACCTCCGCACTCTGCTTGACTAGGGACCGTTGCTGACGAGTAACTTTAGTTCCTGTTTATCGATCTAGCTCTCATTTTACCAATCGCGATTTTCAGTTAGTCCATGCTATATATCCTGAAGCGATAAAGGGGTTCGAAGGCTAACTATTGCTTAAGTGGGGTGGACAGAACCCTATCCTATACTCGCTCGGAAGCGGCCAACCGCAGATCTTGTTTCAAGGAAAGTATTGACTCCATTACTCGGGCAGATAACGATATGTGTCTTAATCCAATTTGTGGCCTACAAGTCTGTTCAGTCCCAGCCATGGTATGTCAATATGCGTATCCTCTTCTTAGAGCTATCAGAGTTAACTTTCGACGCAGGTTCAAACCCCCCAGTGTAGGCCTAGGAGACGACAACATCGAGAACTCCGAAAATACTGTCCTTTTCTTGATATCCAGCTTTCAGTATATATTGGCTAGTGTTGTTCTTAGTGTTGGTCTACCATTCCGAAAACCGATGAGGTCGAACAGTGAGTCCCAGTGATCAATGTTAGCCCAAATTATACGAGTACTGATCAGTTTTAGAACCTCTCCTCACCATGATAACAGCTGATCTCCTCTTGGCATGCTATATGCTTTTCCGGCCTTCGGCGTGGGTGACGAGAGTCATGCAATTGACATACATGCCAGGCAAATTTTCAGGCTGCGTACTTGTACTCGCTCTTGGGAGCTTTTTGTGCTCTTTGGTGGCAGAACGCAGACTGTTCCCCAAACTTGCTCGCGCCCTTGGAAAGATAAAAATACTTATGCGCCCAAGACATCAAAAACAGCGTCGCCAGTACAAGGTATTACTTGAAGAGATGGGGCTATAAGCATCTCAACCTGTGACTAAAACCAAGTCTCCCAATGTAACAAAAACAAAAGCCAATATGATTTGCAAGAACTGAAAAGTAGTACATCGGAACTGTCTAGAAAAGATATTGAAGAAAACCTTGTCAACCAGGATTCATAGTTTATGATCACTGTTACATGAATAAAGAGTGTATTGTTCAGTCTCGATGCTCAGTGATCCCACGGATGTTTCCAACCCAACAAGGCAGGGCCGTCTTTTTTCGCTCGGTACATCAACTATAAATAAGATTTCAGAGATATCCTGATTAGCACAGTTCATGATATTAAAAATTAAGGTTTCTAGTCATACAAAAAACCACATGCTGGCGCTCAAGGCTGTGGCTGTAAAGCGATAAAAAGGTCGCACGGGATGGATACGGATTGGATGGTTTGCGGCCATACCTGTGAAATAAATTAGCATACAAAAAGACGATAAATTTTATACTGGGTGCTCCGAATGACCTACTTTCTATAGTATCACAATTGGATGAGATGGATTTGCTCTCGGCGAAAGTTATGGATGTGGGTATTGATGGCATGAAAGAGAAGCAGTGGTGATATTCCGTAATATCACGTGATATAAAGATCTTGAAGGATCTTTTGCGATTCCAAGGCATCAGAAAACAAACACCCTACGAATCCATCGCATTTACTTGCTAATAACTAGCGGTTATTTACCTCCTTGAGAAGAAAATGTTCCTTGTCTTTGTGGTTAAGGAATGAGCTCTGTGACGCATGCCGGAGCCCAATAAGCGCCTTATCTTTCTCCTATCTAATGTCGGAGACCATCTGCAAGCTCCCACAGCCACCGATTTCAAGACGGTCTTGCTCCAAACCATCTATGAGCTACCGGAACTCACATCATCTGCCTCTGTTTTGCATGGTAATTTATGTTTCGCGCTGGATGAAGAAGGAATATCTCTAATTGTTCCGACACTGGTTTTTGCAACACAGTCTCTACATTGAGTCTTGGGACACCTGGAAATCATTGTGAGGCGGAGTACTTTATTAATGGAAAATGGTTGTAGCATCCCTTGAAAGAGACAGTAACGGTAACAGCAGGTTCGGTGGATGCACTAGCATCCGCGACTTCGAGTTCCTGGGTAAACTTGGTGAGGGTACTTTTGGGTAAGTACTTGTTTATGGCATTCTGGAAGATAACACCCCCTAAAATTTTTTCTTAATATATATAGGGAAGTCTATAAGGCAAGGTCTAAGAAAGATGGCTCTCTTGTTGCGCTGAAGAAAATCCTCATGCACAATGAAAGAGATGGGGTACGACCCACCCAAAACCCTAGCATACCTCGCAACTACTAACTAGGATATGCGGGCTGAAGTTCCCTATAACGGCCCTTCGTGAAATCAAGCTCTTGAAGATGCTATCCCATATCAACGTCCTTCAGCTTCGAGACATGGCGGTTGAGAGAAGTAAAGGTATGCGTTCATGTAATGCTTCCCAGGCAGGAGCCTCATTCTGGAATAGGTGAAGGGCGCAAGAAACCAAGTATGTACATGGTTACGCCTTATATGGAACATGATCTTTCCGGGCTATTGGAGAACCCAGCTGTTCATTTCACTGAGGCTCAAATCAAATGCTACATGCTCCAACTTCTCGAGGGACTCAAGTATCTTCATGGGGTATTATTGTCATCACCGGCGAATAAGGGAACCTTTCTAACTCGATACAGAACCGTATTCTACATCGTGACATGAAAGGCTAGTATTGTAGTCAGTTTTGCTATAGCATCATTGCTGACCGGTACAGCGGCGAACTTGCTTATCAGCAACAAAGGCATCCTCCAAATTGGTGACTTTGGGCTCGCTCGGCCTTACGATGAACTGCCACCTCAGCCCGGGAAAGGCGGCGGAGAAGCGAAAAGGGATTATACTACCTTGGTTGTGACAAGGTGGTATCGACCTCCGGAACTTCTCCTGCAGCTCCGACGCTATACATCTGCAATTGATATGTGGGGTGTCGGGTAAGTTGTATCAATCGATCGCCCTGATCAATCACTGACTTTTGCAGATGTGTTTTTGGCGAGATGTTCAAGGGGAAACCAATCCTTTCTGGCAGCAGTGACCTCAACCAAGCCCAACTTATATTTAGTCTTGTTGGTACGCCGACCGAAGAGAACATGCCTGGTTGGAGCTCGCTTCCGGGGTGCGAAGGTGTGAAAAGTTTCGGTAATAAACCAGGAACTTTACTCGATGTGTTCAAGAGGTAAGGTCTAGACTCTTGGTTGCTAGTGAAGCAAACAGCTTCCACGGTTCGTGGGATTGCATCTGACCCATTGCAGTCAAAGTCCTATGGCTGTGTCATTACTCGGCGAACTGCTGAAACTCGACTGGCGGAAAAGGATAAATGCTATTGATGCCCTAGAACACCCCTATTTTTCTAGTCCTCCACTTCCAGCGCGCCCTGGTGACCTTCCTTGCTTTGAAGATTCTCATGAGCTTGATAGACGAAGGTTTCGTGGGCAACGAGGTGCTATACCCCCGGCGCCTGCTGGGGGCTCGGTTGGAATGGGTCGGACCGGCGGTTGGTTAACAAACTCCGGAGCCAAAACAGGCTCTGAAACCAGGAACAATCGTATTCCTGGTGCTGCGCGTATGAACAAGCACAACGTCAGTGGGTTACAGGGAGCCTCACAGCGCCGCTCTCTTGACAATCGGAATAATGATGCGAATCAGAGCCGAACGAGGAAAAGCATGGAAGATGCCCGTCAAATCTCTTCATCCTGGAACAGAGATGGAGGGCTGCCACCTAAACCCCCTATGCCGAGCAACCAACCCTGGGTTAATGGCTATTCAGATAGAGGGCGTGATCGGCATTATCAAAATCGTCATGGACCACCGGAAGGAAATATTGACTCTTATGTTCCAAATTATATTGGCCCGAGTGATCGCAATCGAGAAAGAGATAATTCTCAAATTTCTAATTCAGATTGGCGTGGTAATCAGTACGATAGGCCCCACAGGGAAAACAAGCAGGGTCACTCCCGGGACAACACTTCAAGAAGGCGAAGCCGGAGCCCGGATTTCCGAGAGGGGCCCAGGGTCGAAAGATCATCCTATCGTTGGTAAAAACGTCCGACTATGAGAGATACCTTGGCCACAACCAATCGACACGATGACCCAATTTGTGCATACCTATGACAAATGTGATTACTTCTCTAGAATTAAAAAGAGGGACAAACCCATTCTCGATAGGCTGGACGCTCTAGTAATAGGGGTTGTTATTAAGAGAATAACTTTTGAATATTCTACTAAAATTGGTAATATCAGACTTTTCTCTTTCCAGACATGGTAGCCTATGCCGTTGAGGGATTTCCACCACATAAACAATTTCGATGATTACTCCTTGATTCCGCCTTATTTTCCACTTCCCACGGTTTGATCTCTAGAAGTTGAAAGTAGAGTTGAGGTATACATTATCTCATAATCTATACGCCGTACCCCCGTCCAATGCAATGAAAAAAAAAGATCGTGGTTCAGTATAAAATTCTCGTCATAATTCGAGCTAATAAATCGAGAAAAAGTTAGTGGCGGATATTTAGGTTGCTCAAGTTTTGGAGTGGGGGTTGATACATGAAAGGGATTCAAGTCGCTCGTATAAATCCTTGATAGTCGCATTATCGACATCACTGATGTCGGCCATTAAGTAGGCCACCTAGAGATGGTTAATTGAAGTCTGGTTAACAATGGCCATATAACATACATCGCCTCTACTATCAGTCATTTGCTTATCAACGTTATGATCCCCAAGGATTTCATTAACTGGGAGACGTCAGCTGAGTACCCCACTTAGATTTTCATTTCACGCACCTTTTCGTAGCACACCCGGAATGTTGTGATGGATATAAATTACCTATGCAGAAAGCAATTAGTATAGATTTTGGAGGTGGAGAGCGTAGTGGGTGTATAATTACATACCCGAGCGTGACTTGGCTCATCTATAGTCAACGAACGAAGAGTGACTTCAGGAAGGTTGACAGCCCCCAATGTTGTTCCCTCATTGACATATCTCACCAAAGCGTCCGCCACCTCAATTCCGATGGCACGTTGAGCTTCCTCAGTGCTGCCCCCAATATGTGGTGAAAGGATTATATTCCTGAGAGCACGTAGATCTGCCCCCCAAGAGTTGAGATCAGCATTGAAATAATCACCATTACCGGCTGGCTCATTCGGATAAACGTCGAGAGCAGCACCAGCGATTTTGCCGGACCGCATCGCATGTATCAAAGCGGAGATATCAACAACACTTCCCCGGCTAGCATTGATCAAATAGCTTCCATCCTTCATCTGTTCAAACTGTGTTTGTCCAATCATATCCTTTGTCTCCGGAAGCTCAGGAACATGGCAAGTGACAAAATCCGACTCGGAGAGCAGAGCCTCAAGAGTTGGAACCTGTCGACAAGTACCTAGCGCCATCAGGTTCACAACATCATAAAAAATAACGGACATGCCCATGGCTTCGGCCAAGACTGATAGCTGGGAACCAATATGGCCATAACCAATGATACCTATTACTGTAATTAGATCGACGGCGATGATGGCTACCGAAAGGACCTACCCAATGTTTTGCCACGAATTTCCCAGCATTTGTTACTGACTTTATTCCAGGTACCACTGTGCATTTCGTTTGAACGATCACCAAGCTGGCGAGCAAGAGCGATGATCTCACATATAACCAACTCAGCCACGCTCCGGGAATTGCTAAAGGGGGAATTGAAAACGGCAATACCGTGTTCCGCAGCATACTGTAGGTCAACCTGGTTTGTTCCAATACAGAAGCAGCCGATAACTATGAGATTTCGAGCTTCTTGTAAAACACGGGCCGTAAGCTTTGTCTTAGAACGAATACCAATTACATGCACATCTCTGAAAAACGTGGGGAAATGGGTCAGCAAAAGGCTTTTATGATAAGTGTTAGGGTCACGAACCGAATTTTTTCGATTAATTGGTCTTCAGGAAGCGATGATTTGAGAAATTCAACTTGATAGCCTTGTTTAATGAGCATTTCACGGCCAGTCTGGTTGACATTTTCTAGTAGTAGAACCTTGATGTCCTCTGTGGCAAATGGTTTCAAATGTTTTGCGTTGGGTAAGGGAACCGTTCGACTTGCGAAAGCTGATCCCCCATGGCTAGACGGTGCAGACTGGAAGGAGGCATTTGGCGATGTTGAAAAACTCGGGCTCTGGGAAATGTTAAGATTCGCCCCATCCCTGTTGGACTTGATATCCCTAGCTATTGCGGCCATTGCCAGAATTCTGGAACAGAAAAATGGCAAATGAGTGATTAATTCACCTGGAAAAGGAAGAGAAGAAGGGTTCAAGATAAATCAGTTCGCAGAGGCAATAATTCTCAGAGAGGAGAAATAAGAGCTCAGATCGGAAATTTGCTGGAACCCGCGTTTGCCGCCTCCTCTGACTCACAATTTTTGGGGGTTGATGGAGGGACCTTGTGGAGGGGTTAAGCGGGGCTACACCGATTTCTTTCACCATGCAACCCCCACTTCCTTTGCGGGCAAAAGCACCCAGCGCCCCGAAGCCATAGCAAGGTGCGAATTTTCCAGCACGCTGGTTCAACATATATCAGGCAGAGCAGCCAGCAATGGGTGCAATTTCTCAATTTACAGGCTTGACACGTTGGGAGAAAATACCATATCTTCCTTAGAAAAGTAGGGCGAGTTAGTGGAGATTCCCCTCTTGTCCCAGAACTAGTATCTACAATCCAAAATGCGCGCAGAAAGAAATGGAAAAGATACATTGCGTACTCAAAAGCAAGGAGCCCAGAATGGTTGAGCAATACAGAGGACACTTTAGTTCATGCATATCCCATCCTCTACCAAAGGTTACACAAATCATAGCTGTAATCCTTTGAGCTTCTTCGCCGCTTCTTCTGTATTACTGGTGGTTTTGGGGCCCTGTTTATTCTTAGGCTTCTGTGAAGTGCTGTCCTTCGGGAGGTCTTTGGTAAATGGAAGAAATTCCGGGGTCCCAGGGATATACCTCCGGAGAGGCTCCGGAACAATGAAACCCTATTTGCCCAATCAGTACAATCAATAATTATAGCCATAGGGGACCATCAGATACATACATCCTCTGTCTGATAATTCTCAAGGATACAACACAGAGTTCGTTCCGTGGCACACAATGTAGCGTTTAGCGCATGAACATAAGATTTCTTTACGTCTGTGGCTTTCTTTGGACCGTACCGAATATCCAATGCCCTTGACTGGTAGTCAGTACAGTTAGAGCAAGAAACTAGTTCCTTATACTCCTTCTGAAAAGGAAACCAAGCTTCGAGGTCGAACTTTTTTGATGCTGCATTGTTCAGAGCCCCAGAAGCAATGGAGACGACCTGGTACGGGAGCCCAAGGGACTGGTAGAACTCCTCAGATGTTGATATCATATCGTCAAAAGCCTTCCAAGAATCTTCAGGCTTGGTAATCACGAATTGTTCAATCTATCTATGCAATTAGAGAAGTAAAAAGCCAGAAAGGATTCTCTCATCCTACCTTTTCGAATTGGTGAACACGGAAAATACCCCAGGCATCCTTCCCATGAGCACCAGCTTCCTTCCGGTAGCAGGTACTATACCCAGCGTATCTAGCATCTCATTAGCCCAGGGTTGGTAATGGAGGGGGAAATGGCCTACTTTATCGGGAGATCCTTATCTTGGAGCCACTCCCCGTCATGCAGTGCGGACAGCGGTTGCTCTGAGGTGGCAATGAGATATTTGTCCGTCGATTTATCCTCGCTCTCTGTGACCTTGTATAATTCTTCGTCAAATTGTTCTAGTTGGGCAGTTTTTGCCATCATTTCCTTGAGCATGAACTGAGGGGGCTGATTTGGTTTGTAACCCTTGCGCCAAAGGAACTCCAGGCCGTAATTGATAAGCGCGAGGTTTAGGAAGAGACCATAGCCTGTTAAACAATATCCACGATGGCCAACAACCTTCACACCACGTTCCGGGTCGTAACCGTCAAGTCGAGTAAGGACCTCGTGGTGTGAAAGGCAATTTGGCTTCTCGGAAGCGAAGTTCGCGGGCGACCACTCTCGGACTACAGCATTATCATCCTGGTAGGCGTGGTTCAGCTACTTTCCATTGACCATCTTTACACCGGGGAAATATACCTCAGTATTGCTCACAGGTACTGAGTCATGGACATAATTCCCAATTGTTCGAATTGTCTTGTCCCTGTTAAGCTCTTTTTGAACAGCAAGTTCCTCTGCGTCTTTCTTGCGTTTCTCTAAGGCAGCCTTTTCTTCCAAGAGAGTGTCCGCATTCTCCTTGTTCTGAATCCCACCGAGTTAGGAACCACTAGGTTTGAAGAACCTAGTGGAGTATGTCGAAAATATATATCAAACAAAGAACACTAACCTTTTTTTTCTTTCCGATTTCCTTGAGAAGAGCATTAAGCTGAGAATTTATTTGAGACACTTCATACCGTGCTGCAACATCTCTTAGAAATGACTCTGTCCTGGTAGAAATGCACATAGAACTTCTTGAAATATGTAGAAAATTCACATACCCCGGCGAGCTTCCTCATACAAAACAATGACTTCGTCAACCACATCTTCGGGGGCAAATCGCCTCCGTTGGCTTTCTTTGATTTTGTTCGGATCCCCGCCACGGTCGCTAATAAAGTCGGCGAGATCGAGCATTTTCGAAAGTGTAATTAATGTCAGCCAAATATCAAAATTTAGTACACAAAAGTATAATTGATGTACACGATCAAGAAGGCAAAGGGTGCGATTAGAACTGGCAGGTATGATCAATGCACGGAATCCTGCGTTTGGTGGGGGTTTTGATAATAATGAGGGGCAGAAAACTTGAAAGGTACTGCTACGATTAGGGCACAAAACGGATCAAAATATTACTGAGTCATCAATTATGCCTGCAGTTGATAATTCACCATAGGGCACTCCACTGGAGTTCTCACTGGTTCATTTTTTCGCATGCTTAGTTATCACTGGACGATTGCTTGCACTGAAGGACTTAGGTGGTTCGGGATCCTGGTTGTCTAACCAAGATAGGTAAGTAGCTCAGCTTCCCACCGTCCGATCAGGTCAATGCGGGCGTGTCGTCCTCCGCAATTTGGTGATTTTCTACTGATTATTTCGGCACAGAGCTCTCAATTTGATAAAAACGAATTCGAGAGCACCAAGACTGGAGGATTATGGGCATTAGGGAAGTCCAATTATATCTATCACCAAGACGCTTTCTATATTACAATTATGAAATAGCTTTACATAACGGGATCCATAATGGTTTCAAAACTTTCAGTACTACCCACAAATAGCTAGGAAACAGGTGACTTGAGGGAAGCAAATAAATGAAAGGCTTGTCAGCGAAAGGGTATGGGGGTTGGAAAAAAAGATCCAAAGGAAAATGATAAATAGAAGTTCGATTATCTCAACGCCATAATCCTCGTTATCACATTACAACGCATTTATTCCCACCGGTTGGCTGAGATGGATTCTGTGACTTCTCTATTTCTCCAATCATCAAATCAAAAGCTTTTGCGACATTGTAGTCAAGGCGAGCACTAGCTTCTGTAAACGCACAGTGAAATTCTTCCCCTAACTGGCGGCCCTCATCTAAAGATACCTGTCGCTGCTCTGCTTTGAGATCGCTCTTGTTTCCGACCACCACTAGGGGCACAGAATCTGCTCCCTAAGAGACGATTAGGAGAGAACGGAAACGCGGGGATTCATTACTGAAAATACTTACGAGATGATTTAGTATCTTGTCTCTGATAACCCTTACCATATCAAAGGATTGGCGGGAAGCCACAGAATAGACGATGACATATCCATGAATCCCGATAAAATGCTTGGAATTTAATATGCTATACTCGTCCTATATTCCACAAGATCAGCTCTTCATGACCGCACATTGTATGGTCGATAGCTTACTTGGCCGGCCGTGTCAACAATCTCAGTCGCAAAATCTTGGCCGTTATATTTAATTATTCGGCTAAACGTGTTTTCGATCGTCGGATAATAGCTCTCTACAAAATGGTGTTCAACAAACCGAACAGTAAGAGAGGATTTACCTATGGAAAATATCAGACGAAGAAAGGAGAAAAATTGGGCGATCTCCAACCATACCCACGGATCGACTGCCAACGATGGCTATCTTCCTCTGCTTTGGAGCACTAGGCATCTTCACAGGCCTATAGATGGAGGGGAGAGTAGTCCCGAGAGGGTGCAAAACTGGTAAAGGCGTACTTGCCAATATGAGTGCTTAACTGGCGGCAAATGATGATTCAGTACCGTATTCTGGGGTCATGAGCTGGCAATTCCAAAAGACAAGCTCGATGAATACTTGGCTATGGCAACTAGTGAGCTCAATTGATTTCGTGAAGATGGAGATGGACGGTGGAATCTGGATGAGTAAGTTGCAAGTGGCAAACTCCTAAAACAACAACTTGGGGCGCAAACAAGTCAAACTGGTGCAGGCATCCTGGGGCATTTCACGCTACGGGATCCAGATTTCATGCCCAGTTTTAGCAGAAGTTTTAACAGCTTTTGCTGAGAGTGTGTCAAACAATGGTCTTAGGTAGTAGTTATTTTGCCTTCCTGCCTGCCTGCGTATCAAATGGGCATAACACACGCTTAAGCAAGGAAATGCCAAGTACGAGACAAAAGAAATGAAAATCTCACCATTTTTTTGGAAAAAAAAAAAAGCATTTTCTTTGATTTTTGAGACCTATGAATGTGATTATTTTTGGTGTTCAACTTATTTCACAATCTACTCCACCTAAGTAAATGACATCAATCTATAATTTGAGTAATTAAACAATACCTAGTAGAATAATTCCAGATTTCTCTCTTTGGGATAAACGAGTTTCAGTGAGGCAGAAGCAACTCACAAGCCACAAACACTTTACTACCTCAGAATAACACTCATAATTGAAGAATACAAGAAACAGGCTCTGAGAGTAAATCTTCGATTCACGGGGGAGGGGCTAATAATTCGATTGTAGAGGACATGCTCCGTTCAGCGTTCTCCCAAATATTCGCAAAAAATCCAGGAATACTATCTACAGCAATTCATTCCAAAATTTTCTTGCCACTGTGTTGACGTATCTGACCAATGATGTGTTCCAACTTCGTCGTGAGCGCAGATTCTGCACCATCCCCTGACACGGGATCCTGAGAGTTCCGCTCAGCCTTTCGGTGGTATTGAAGGAACTTTTCGGACGTCGAGACAACGATATTGAGTCCACTGCCATTCATAGATGATTTAACCAAAGAATACGCGTCCATGTTCAGGCAAAGTGTAAGCAACAGGATCGATAGATATCCAGTAACAACATTGTGATGTACCTCGGGAACTGAATGTGCCTACATTACGCGTCAAATCAGAAATCGTCAGCGGGCAGCTACATTTCTTACCTGATCGATTGAGCCGATACTACCAGCAAACTGTTGCAAAAGCTGTTGAAGAAAGGGCGTAGAGGTATTAGTCGAGCGGATGAATGCAGCTCTTGACAGTTCAGTCTTTTCCGCCAAGTTGATAAGCGCCCCCAGAGCCAATATCACTGTATTTAGTGCACCCCCTTCCGTTCGTGGAACTTGGTGTACTTCACATGATTTTGTAGTAATGATGCCGATGAGCTTAGAAACAAGTTCATTGGTAGCGAAGTCATTGCATAGCAATGGCTCATTGTTGGTGAGGTTTAGTATCACCCGAATATAAAGATTCATAATATGCTGCCTCCGATCATCCGGGTTCGGATCAAGGAGCCTATGGAGAAGGGAAAGACGTAGAAAGCAATCCCGGTGACCATTGCTCAAGGGACCAGATATAATCGTATATTTTTCCAATATCAAAAATATCAATTCCAATACCTCAAAGTCGTCAGTGGAGAGAGAAAACTCCAGGTTTTCTGGAAAGTTCTGAAGTGACAAGTCGACTATCCGCGCCAGCAACGACGCGGGGATAGGCATGACGCTATCGCTTCCCCCCCAAAAGCCTGACAATGATGACTTGAGACATTCAAGAGCCAGCCGGCAGGGTGAAAGATTCGATGGAAGTGGTCTTATAGCAGACGACATAAGCCGTTTAGCTCTCCTGACAGAGGCCTGGGCGGTTTTTGAAAGACCTCGAGACGGCTCTTTCGCGAGTAGAAGTATGTCGTCTTCTTCCTCAAGCAGTATTGGAGAAACCTCAAGAAGTTTTTCCCATAATGACCTCGAAACAATAGGAGAAGATGCGCCGCAAGCTTGAATCAACAAGTAAGCCCCAAGAGCCAATGAAGCCGAAACTACATCAAGTTGACTTGTCGTACAACCCACAAGGCGCTCATCAAACCCATGTTCGGAGAAGCGGTGCAGAAACTGAGGTTCAGAAAGTTTTACACACAAGTTGGCAAAGCTACAACATCTCCCGGATACTGAATTATGTACGTCTTCAATATCTTCGAAAATCGAATCGATTGTTTCCTGGAAGCGCGCATTATCTCCGGCCTGTCGAAGTTCGTGAATGCTGCGTACATGTCCGCTATTATTGTTCTCGTCATCTTCAATATTTGAAGGGAGAAGAGAGGCATTTGCATTAAACGTGTCCCTCCTGCCATCACTCATCGAAGAATCAGGAAGGTTATCATGGGCTCCAAAGGCGCTAGAGTTGTTCAAGAAAGAGCGCTGGCGTGAATACGTAATTCTCGTGCCCCGAAATTTGGAAGATTTTTGGGTAGCCGCATCCCTGTGGATGTCGGTTTTTTCAATATTCGATAAAGCCGAGCCGCCTGTCGACTGGTAGAATTGGGGGGTTTTGCCCCCGCCAACTTCATCATCAGGTGAATCGTCCCCCGATAAAGGAGAGTGTGTGCCCGGTCCTGTACTCGCTGTACCTAATGAATCAACCAATCTCTTACGAGTAAAGCCTGTTTCAATATGGTTTAGAGGCCGCCCTTCTCTCTGCGTATCGTCGAAATGGAGTTGCGATAGATTTTTTAACTGATAGGATGAGCCACAGCGACGCCTATCCCCGCCGCGTGATAAAACTGCTGTGTTGCTGGGTATGAGACGGGCCGAATCGGAGTTGACTCCTCGAGAAATATTGGAAATTTCATGGCCATCCTGTTCCTCGACGCCTTTATTCCGATGATATTCCTCTCCACTACACTTCCTGCGCTTTCTTTGGATAGTACCATTCTCTTCTAGCTTTGGGTCTGCGGGAGGAAAGTGGGCTATTGGTCAAGAGAGTTTTTGTTAATATCGGTTTCCGAATAGCTAGTAGTGAATGCTACTTACATAAGATATTGGCGTGGTAGGGCGTAGGCGCGTAGGACACAGAAGACGCAGAAGGGTTGAAAGTTTTTGAAGATGCGCCATTGCCAGAGGCTCGAGGTGTGGATGCTCCACTGAAAGTACCCGGGTAGTTGTCTAACCCGTTCAACCGAGACTTACCATATGTCACCAGCTTTTTATTATTCTGAGGCATGCTGTTCTGATTCCCTGAGAGTTGTAACTTGTAACTGTGAGAAAAGGATGAGGAGTGGACCCACTCCTCACTCCGCACTCCGGGGATGGGCGATGATTCCCCACGCGAAGTCCCACGACAAATTTATTATTTAAGTTGTGTTCGAGTACCACCTAGAACTTTATTTTCTCAAGTGCAGGTGCTGATAAAGTACTCAGGTACTAGGTACCTTAGCAGAAGTTCAGTATGTTAGGTAAGAAGTGTTGTCGGAAGTACAAGTAGTGGTGAACAGGTGAACACTTCCTTCCCAGTGGACAGACCAAGGAAAGATGGGGATTAAATAAAATGAAGGACCAATCAAAGCACTATCTAATTCTTCAAAAACCAACAATAATGATCGACAAGCATGTATTACCGGAACAGAAACTCGCCCCTCCGAGTACTAGGTCCTCTGTCTTATTTATCCGATATTCTGAGGAGGTATTATTGAGAAACGGCAAAATACTACTGACTTCTACTCGTAATGTTCTCGGTATGCTTCGGAGTAAGGAATCGGAGTGGGGGTGAGAAGCCACTGGCAGAAACTCATTCATCATGAATACCATTCCGCGTCGTTTATAAGTTGCCCGGCGGAAGAAATTAATATAAGCTCCTATTATTCATTCTAAAAGGAATAACCACCTCTAAGAGGGGATGAGCTAAATAAGCAGGAAGTCATCAGTTCGTGAGTTAATGTTGGGTTACACAGTTGAACATAGGGAGAGAGAAAAGCCAAGTGTTGGTAAAGATTCCTTTTCTATTAGCGTGGTAATGCCATTACCACCCCGGGCTACACCGAGTTCGAATGGTAAGGGGCTATTTAGGGATTGATTGAAGTGGTTTATAATATTAAGAGTGAGTATTTAACTTATTTTATTTTATTTTATTTTATTTTATTTTATTTTATTTTATTTTATTTTATTTTATTTTATTTTATTTTATTTTATTTTATTTTATTTTATTTTATTTTATTTTATTTTATTTTATTTTATTTT
>JAPDKZ010000094.1:0-34493 GCA_027569885.1 Aspergillus diversus
CCCCCCCCCCCCCCCCCCCCCCCCCCCCCCCCCCCCCCCCCCCCCCCCCCCCCCCCCCCCCCCCCCCCCCCCCCCCCCCCCCCCCCCCCCCCCCCCCCCCCCCCCCCCCCCCCCCCCCCCCCCCGGCGCTCAGGGGGTTTCATCAATAAGCTGGCTTTTTGGTGTCCGCAGGAGTTCCCAGTCTCTTGCTATCAACATTTCATGGTGGGTTGGAATTTTGTATTTATGTCTCGCTTTTCTTTATCCTTTTAAGAAATGGTCATGATTTCTTATTAGCTAGTGGCTCCATATCCCTTTTGCCAACTAGCATCGAAGGTCTCCTTATTCACGGCAAACTCTCGAATGTAGTCTCTTTCCAGGTCGTGTGCTTTCCTACCCAACAGAACAAGGCTATGGAGCGGGCGCCCCATCTCCACTGTTGACAATTCTTGCAGAGTTCCGACAACCAATTTCTGGTCTGCGGCTCCTACTCGGGCAGCGCCCACCGCAAGGCTATCAGGACCATAAACCCCTTCTTTTCGCTCGTCCTCAGTCTCCAACATTTGGCTAGCACACTGCGCAACCGTCATATACCTAGGCGGTTCATATACCCTTCGGCCTCTAGCCAAATTCTCCAACGACGGTTCCTTGACTTTGATATCTAAGAGGACGAGCGTATGGAGTCCTAATTGGATATTTTCCTTGACACGGTCGTAGTACGATGACGGCTTCCAGTTCTCGGTAAAAAATACCATACTAACAGTTTGCCCGAAGTTGTAAAGCTGCAAGCCAGTGCAACCGATGCCCGACATGATCGACGCGTTGGGAATGACTCTAGATTCAATACCCTTTTCGCGCGCTCGTAGGACTAAGTCGGTATGAGTCGTAGCGCTGCCATTTACATGACAAAATCAGCAGATGAACCGCGAAAATTAATGGATTAGGAGAATTCAAAAAGGCATACCCGAAAGGATCGCCTACAACGAGGAAGGCGACGTCAACCTTGTCCGCTTCCTCAAGAATGTCATCGCTGCCACTCTCGACCAGTTCTCGGTCGGCCTCAAGAACAGGACGTCCATAGAACGCTTCCTACTGAATCGATTTACCTCCAGTCAACAAAAATACCGATCAGGCCATAAAACTGGGGTACAGCCTGGGGAAATCTCACTAGCTTCTTTTTATCAACGAGTAGAATGGCCGTGTAAGCTTCCAGATAGACGCGCTCGGCCTTTTTTACCACCTCCAGGCCCCGGACAGTAATATCCGTTTCGTCAGCAAGCCCCAGACCGACTAGATAGAGCATTTTGTCACAGATAGTAGGTAATGAGGTCAACGGATCGGTTCGCTCAAAAGTTTCTCTACTCCCCCCCACTCAAGCCCAATGAAGGACGGGACCGGAGAAAGTGATGATGCGGCCGGATATCAGGCAACTTAATACTGTTCCTCTCTCTCCTCTCATGTTTCCAACGCGAATCTCGATTGCGCACTTTATTGGTATTGAATGAATATTAATAATAATCCCATTAGGGTTCTGATCTTTTGTTGATTACTTGCGACTTGTCCGTTTCATAATATGTTAGAAGTGGATGTTTAATTGTCAAGATGGCAACTGATCGAACGCCGAAGTATCGGCAGGAAATCCAGCAGGTGAGCATTTCCTTATTGTGTGAAATCTTGGGATATCGGTGGTCTATGATATATAAAATGAGACCCAATTACCGGGGAATTATTGCTATACACGGGTTGCATACTTGTATAATGTTTGATTGAACATGCTTAGGACAGTGTTACCACTGGACTTGCTGCCCCTTTGCCCTCTCTTCGCTGCTCGAGCCTCCTTTTGTAAATATGATCATCCCCTGGATTTGATGTCTCCTGATTTTGCTGTATTTTACTGTTATGTTTCTCTCTATCTGTGTCTAGTGTTATTTCACACCGAACCTTTCTTTGGGTCTTTTAGACGGGAGGACAGCCATGGAACTGGAGAGAAGCTTGCCCAATCTTGAAGGTACTGGTCTTTCGGGTCGAGGAGCGTCAAGCCGATTCTCTCTAGTCGATACGACTCGGTCTCCTCGCGTTATCTCTAGTGTGGCTTCGAGCAGGACTCTTTCGAGGACCTGAATCACTAGGATGGACCACCCCCGAGGCTGAGGATAGCAACACAAATTGCGAAATTGACGAGGAATTTGTAACAAGGAAATGTTCTGTTCTGCGCTAACTAGTATGACTCGCAAGATGATGTTCGTCTCTGGGGAGACTGCCGAACCTGCCCCCGAAACAACCACTTTGATTGAAGATATTGTTCGTCAGCAAGTTGTCGAAATTGTGCGAAGGCCCTATCGTTCTAGTGTGTTATATTTTACTGACGCTTGTCCAGCTTGCCCGTAGCACCGCCTTAGCTACCCGTCGCGGAGTTCGATCTATTTCGACTGATGATTTAATCTTTCTCATTCGTCATGACAAAGCCAAAGTGTCGCGCTTGAAGACCTTTCTCTCCTGGAAAGACGTACGGAAGAATGTGAAAGACTCCGATGACAAAGGTGGCGGGGCCGATGCAGCCGACTTTGCTGGAGCAGACGACCCTATCGCCGGTGGTGTCGTCGCCGGGCCTCAAGACGTTGCCTCTAAACCCAAAAACAAGAGGGCTCGTGTTGGCCTTGCTTGGGATGTTAACAGCTTCTACTCTATTCAAGTTCCCGAGAGGGAAGACGAAGAGGATGAAGAGGAAGAGGAGCAAAACTATGCGACCCTCCAACGTCTGGCGGCCGCAGATGAACGCACCAAGCATATGACGAAGGAGGAGTACGTATTCTGGTCAGAATGTCGCCAGGCGTCCTTCACCTACCGCAAGAGCAAACGTTTCCGCGAATGGGCCGGCTTTGGTATCGTTACCGAATCGAAGCCTAACGATGATATTGTTGATATCCTTGGGTTCTTGACATTTGAGATTGTGCAAACCTTAACCGAGGAAGCTCTAAAGGTCAAAGAACGTGAAGACCGTGAGAAGAACCGCCGTGGAGGCTCCGAAAATGGAGGCGAGAACTCCAAGAAGCGCAAACGCGAGACAGGACTTTTCGACCCTCCCGAGGAAGGCCACACCCCAGTTGAGCCGAGACATATTCGCGAGGCATATCGTAAGCTCCAGGCAACTCCCAACAAAAATGTCGCAATGCTACTTCATAATGGACGTGTGCCTACACGCATGCCTGTTAGACTGGTAGGTTCAAATTCAACCTTGTTTTTGGTTTTATTAGGCTTAAGAGACTGACCAAAATAGATTTGAGGCATTGGTGACATATTGACGATGTTTCCTTTGTGTGGGAGTGATTTAGCGTCATTCAAGATACCCAGACCATGATGACTGTATGATACCAGTTGGGCTAGTGATCCTCTTTCTTCTTTCTTTGATGGTATTTGGCGTTATATGGAATACAGTATATTGATTAGACTTACGTATTATTGACCAGGCTCAAATTTAGAAATGCAAACCTGTTATTTATTTCACTGCAATAGATCCTACTCCCCAGTACTATCCAGCATGTCCCTATTCCTGCGTAGACTATTAAGCCCCAACCCTGGCTTAGTGTCAATCCGTACGCAACAACCTCAAAATCACCGATCATGGGCAGAGGGCACCCCACTTTTTCTCCTTTTCCCGATTCAATGGGCTCCCTCTACAGTACTTAGTGCTCCCTTATTTGGATCTTCCCGGCCGAGCGGCATACTCTGGAAGCAATTTGAATATACCACCTTGTTATTCACTATTATTGCCTACCCAGTGACTAGAATATCAAGGACTCGTTCCTGATTCAATGCATCTCATTCTCTACACAGCCTCAGCCAGACCTGAGCTTGCTCCCAGAAATGTAGCTGGAAGAGAATATCCAGCTGATTGTAGAAAACAGAGGAGTTACTGTGGGTGGAGCTAATAAGAGTGAATTTTTCTCCCTTCTTGCCTCAAACTCCGCATAACCCCGGGTCTGTGATGAGCCCACGGGGTAGAGTAAACCAAGAAGATTCATTCACTACATAATCAACAGAAAAGGGAAATCAATTCACTCCCATTTTGCTTTCTATAAAGCCATCATGATCCTCCCCCACTACTCCCCTTGTGTTTTCTATTCCCCCCACCACCGTTTCGCTATCTCTCTCGCTCTCAAAACCTTCAACCGCTAAAATTCAATTCCAGATACTCAACAATTTCACAAAACCACCAAGCTCTCGCTCCAACGAAATCAAAATGCAATGCAAACTTCTTGCCCTTTTCCTCCTTTCCACCCTTTCGATGGTGGCCGCTGCACCGGATGGCACTGTGGAAGGTAACATCCATAAAACCCCTTTTCTTTTCCACTCCCCCCCTTATTTTTATATCGTATACAAGACTAACTACTCCTTCATGGTTTATATAGGCCTGAAGGTTCGTGACCTCTTTAACAACGAGGCAGACAACCTAACCTCCTCCAATGATGACAACGACTTCGACATCGCCAAGAAAAAAAACCCGTGCAAGCGTCGTTGCAACACTGACAGGGACTGCTGCCATACTGACGACTGTTTTTATGGTGTCTGTCTCGGTCCTCAGAAGCCCCCTCGCGCATAAACCGCTACAAATAAAATGGAATGGAACGGAGTGTGTGTGGGCATGGGAACAAAATAATGGGAAATGGGTTTTCTTGGAGGATGATTTCTAACCAATCTGTTCTATTTGTTCTCTTTTTCTCTCTGTATTCCTTTCAATATCTTGTCTTTCTTCCTTTATTCTTCGGTGTGTTACGGCAGACATGAGCTTGGAGTCTTGCTTTCTTTCTTTCTTTCCCTTTTTAATAGATCATACATGCGGGCGTGAGGTCCGTTGGAAAAGGAAGAAAAGGAACGGGAAAGAAAGTTTCATGGAGTTTTATCTATTCATCAGTGGCTACGTCTAATAGTTCTCTGATGCTATGAATTCAGTCAATGCGATACATTGAGATGAGTGTGGTGTTTAGATCGTAAATCGTAACATAGATGCTTCAACCGAAAATGCAAGGGAGAGGACGGGAAAATGTGAAACGGAAAAAGTAGAAGGAAGGAAGGGAAAAGAGGGGAAGGATAAGTCTACTATCTAGTAATTGATAACTTCACCCTGGGGTGATAATGATGGTGATGACGGGGAGGTTGTTGTTGTTGCTGTAGCTCTCGTAAAATCTTCACCACACCAGGATGACCTTCCTTCCTTGCCCAATCCATCGCTGTATGGCCATCACCATCCGTTACGGAAGCATCGACGCCCGCGTCGAACAACAACCGCACCGTGGCTTCCTTCCCGTTCCTAGCGGCCCAATGCAGGGCATTCAAGCCGTAATCATTCTGCATGGAAGTATCCGACCCGGCCTCCAGGAGCAGCCGGATAGCCTCGTTATTACCGCGAACCGCTGCTGACATCAAGGGGGACATGCCCGTGTGGTTTCGGGCTGTAACATCCATACCCCGGTCGAGAAGGAGTCGGACGACACCCGGGCAGCCATTGTAGGCAGCGACGTTGAGGATGTTCTCGCCTAGCTCGCAGGCGCCTAGAGGGTTGACGCCGGAATCCAACAGCACGCGGGTGCTAGGTTCATCACCTAGCCAGGCGGCATAAAATAGCGGGGCGAGACCCGAGGCCTTGCGGAGATTGGGGTCGCCACCGGCCTGGATGAGTGATTTGAGGATGGAGCTAGCGCCCTTGTGCTCGACCCAAGTGTGGACGGGGGTACCTCCGGAATTGTCGCGTGCGGAGGGGTTGGCGCCGTGGGCGAGTAGGGTGCGGACGAGCGGGGCGGTGGTTTGCCTGCAGGCGTAGTGGAGCGGGGTGCGTCCCCCCAGGTCTTCGGCGGACAGATCGCAGCCAGTGGCTAACAGCGATTGGAGAGTCTTCGAATGATTGTGAAAGACGGCGAGATGGAGGGGCGTGACACCAAGGCGGTTTCGGCGGCAAAGGATGCGGTGGTTGCGCGGGGTATGGAGGAGACGCACGAGCTGCGGTTGGCCTTGTTGGACAACGAGATGCAAGATGGTGTCACCGTTTTTCTGGCGGGTTTGGAGCTGGCTTTTTCGCAGCAACGGAGGCAGAGAGGGAATTGCTTGAATGAGGGCCAGGAGATCAAGGGGAGGGAGATGGTTCGCAATGAGGAGGATCACATCGATCGGGAGGAAGGCCATGGTCTTCTCTTTCTCTTTTCACCTTTGGTCGTGGTTATTGTTTCGATGAGCCTAGATGGCTTCATTATTAGTCTCTCCTCTGTAGCAGCCTCTGTCTTCCTTTCTGGCGCCATTCTCTCATTCATCATGGACAAGGCTTCATTTTAATATTCTTCGGGAGGCTGTGGTCCTTAGCGTCGGTTACATTCATGGTAGTAACTATCCTCCCTGAATTGATTCGTTTCAAAAACGCCGTCTTCCCCCAATGACAAGGAAACCGCCCTGTCACTAGTGTTGGATGGTCTGACTCCCTGCGATCGACGGTGAAGGCATCCCCAGTCAAGCAGCCCCTACGTCATAGCAATCTATTCCCTCAGGAGATCAACAACCTAAGTGGTCAAAACTGACTTTTCCCTGCTTTGTTCATTTTAATTTTCTTGAGCGCTGGCTACCGGGAGTGCCATTCAGAGGGCCGGATGAGGCTATACAAGGATCTTTCCCAGCGGCCAAAAGGAAGGAAAGGATTTCTTTTCAGAAGGAACAGGTTTCGTACTTTATAAGAGTAAACTTATCCATACAGAGACCAAATCTAATAATAATAAACCACATTATATCGAAAAGGCTCTGTGCGCCGTTGTTAGGCAGAAGTAGTGTGTCGAGATATCCAATTCCGAACTCCGAACTCCGATGATAGGCATTCCGCTCTTTTCGCCTCTACGATATTCAACAAGATGTATTCACTACCTTCCTCTCTCTCCCTCAGCCAACTAATTCCTTTCTCCTTCTGCATCCTGATCCTGGGTCCCGGATGAGTTCCCGTCGTCGCAATGGCAAATCTGCCTCATGCGAGCCCTGTCGGAAAGACAAAGTGCGCTGTGACCATAGTATCCCGGTGTGCGCACGTTGTCTCCAACGCAAAATAGCCAGCCGTTGCTTTTACCATCCCGCACCTCTCACTCGAAGGGAAGAAAACCTTTCTTCCCGCGGCAATGTCCAGCGGAACGGTCGCTTGACCAGACGCTCCTTTCAAACGTCCACTCGACCATCAATCGAGATCACGGTTCGCCCCCCAATATCCGATCAATCTCTAACCACAGGCTATCTGGGTCCCACGAGCTTTGTTGCCGACTTTACTCGCAATCCAGATGCGGCTTCATCCTCGAATTCTTCCCCCCCAAGAGAGGAAGGCATGCCCTCCGTCCTTCCTCCGTACTGGGTACAACAAATAACGAAAGCCCTGGGCCTTCTATCCGATTTCCCCACCCTTGAGCAGCTTGTCCATGAGTTCTACAGCGTCAGTCAGGCTGCTGTCATCCCAGCCCCTCTGGTTCTCGGCATGGTAGCTGGGATTAGAGCTTCGACTGGGAAGACGTCATCCAAAGCCGCCAAGGTTCTGCGAAACACGGCACAGGTTTTCAAGGTTCCATCCGACATCGACGGGAATTCCTTTCGCGAGCTCTTCACGGGCGAGTACCTTCGTCTAGAGGCCATTGGGATTTTGTATGCGCTCGCGGGAAGGGCGAGTTGTTTTGGGTTCGCACACGAAAGATTCCCCGGCAACGAGAGCTCTACGCCCCGCCCAAACTACGCCCGGGAGATGCTAGCAGCAAGTGATACAATACTTCAAGTGTGCAAAATCCTCACCCCGACCAATGACTTGATGATGTGGCTACAATGTGAGAATTTGCTCCTGACCAGCATGACGCACGGTGACACAAGTAGGTCCAGTGATCTACCTTCCCACCCGCAGAGACAAATCCCTTTTTTTGCGCTCGGTGAGGCTGATTGTAAAAAAGACTCCGTAACATGGCACCGACTTGGGGAACTATCGAGTAATATGTTGGAGCTGGGTCTGCATCGGGATTCTCAAAAGCTAGGCCTGCCCTTCTTTCTGCGCGAATCGCGTCGTAGAATCTTTGCAGCGATATATTCGTTCGACAAAGTCATTGCCACCTTCCTTGGACGCCCCCCGAGAATATCTTTTAGGCATTCTGACTGCCAGCTTCCGCTCGATATCAGCGATGATGCCCTAATGGCCAGCCCGCAACAATTCATGTCAGCTTTCAATACCTTAGACGCCGAAAACTGGTGCAAGCAGAGGGTTTTCCATCGTTCATCTTGGATGCGGGTTCGGTTCTTAGTCGGCACATTCCGCGAAGAGATACTAGAGCTATCCTTGAAACCGCTATGTCTTCAGACAACCGAACAACTGATGTGGGTTTTCTTTTTCCTTTTCCCTTTTCTTTGTATCCGATTCTCAACCGAACCCTGCCAGTGACGTTCTACACCGCTCCAAGAGAGCCTGGAATGCAATCCCAGAGCACCTATGCTACTCCTCGACCACCTGGGACGACAGCCTTCCTGTAGGCGTGCGCCTGATGCTCATCGTGTCATATATCGCACATCTATATAATCAATTCCTCATCCACAGACTTCTCGTCCAGCAGGACCCTTCTACAGAGCCTGAGCTTCTCGACGTAAGCTCGGCCATTCTCTCAACCGTATTAGTGATGGGCAGACAACGTGAACATATGGTTGATATCCAGCGCGATTTCGTCTGTGCCGTAAGTTTCCCCCTCCCTCCTCCAAAAATCTGCCAGTTCATCCGAAGACCAGGCTAATACTATCAAGGCCGTTCTATACGGCTTCCCCAGCGCCAGCATCCTAACAAAGGCCCTCCAGAAGGAAGCCCAAACCGGCCACCGCATCCACCACAATGGTTCCAAATCTACCCTAATCCGAAATTTGAGCGTCTTCATCTCTCATCTCGAATCAATGTCGCGGTCGTATGATGCAGAACGCACACTGTTCGATCGTGCAAGTAGGATTTTCGCCAATGTTATCGATGAGATACTTGAATCTCGATTGGCGGTAGCTCCCCCTATCGCCGACACCCTAGGCGTGATCAATACAGGCACCACACCAAGTGAAGAGTGGGACTCGCTTTGGGTAGCCGATGGGATAGATTTCCTTGATACGGTGGACTTTAGCCCCATGTTCGATCAATGGGTGTTCTAAAGAGAACCGTTTTCTTTCTACGGAGTATCCCTGTTCGGTTCAAAACGGTAGTTAGGGTTTCCTGAGTCTGGAGTTAAACCCCGACGGAATATATAATCGGCCCCCTACCTACCTCCCCCATTTCCTTTCTGTAACATCATCGGTTATACACGGAAAGATACACTTATATTTACATTTACCAGGACCCTTATATAAAAACACAACCTACTGCTGCAGATCAGACTCGGTAGGACGGAAAAGGGAAAAAAAAAGAATTAGTAGGTTTCTCTTGGTGCAAACCACTGAACAGCACAGCCTAGGAACAAAATTGCAAATTAGGGAATTTTGCTCACTAATCCGGTCTTATGATGTAACGGTTAGCATATCAGGTTTTGAGATCGAATGTCCTGAGTATCCCGGTTCGATTCCGGGTAAGACCTTTTTTGCCCCGTCTCCCGCATTTATTAATTCGGACCCGTCATCCATTGCAGCCTTCATTCTGACGGTTTTTTTTTTTTAATTTTGACCCGAAGAAACATCCCAGAGAAACGTGGATCTGGTACTACTGCAGTATATTCTATCATGTACTAGATAGTGGAACCTAGGGCTATATTAAAAGTCGTTAGGCATTCGGTTCTGAGAACGTGATCGTCGCGGTATCGTTTAAATGAGAATTATACATTAATACATCGTGTCACTGGTGATGGTTGAGTAATAAATAAGGGAATAAAGGTGCCTGTTGGATAGAATCCCAACGGTATCGCATGTACAGCCAGCTGTAAACCCATGACAGGGCTAAGTGTTGAGACCATGGCCCAGTGGTACCCGCCATTGTAGTTGTTGCGCGAAAAGATACCTCCTTCAATAAGTCAAATCGTTCAAGATAGAAATAAACGCTTTAAAGGCACCTTACCTGGTACAAATAATCCAAATTAGATTGATGCAAAGCACAATCATTCCGTGAGTGATCACTGTCAAATAAATCACATAAGAATGGTTGCAAAGACTATATTAACTAGGATATAGCCGTCAGGAGAAAACAAGAGTAAACGACAAACCTTCATTTCCCAGCGACTTCACCAACTTCACTCGGCCCTGCCGTTTCAACCATGTCGGAACCAAATCCATTTGACATGTCTGACCCTCGATTACCAAACAACCGCCTCGGTTTCGCGGACATTCCAGATGGCGTCGCCGGCGCTCCATGATTTTCCGGATGCGCCAGTTACAGAATGCTTCGTCGGTTCGAAACGAGCACTTCTCCATTGGACATTCTAGTTTGCGCTCGAAGCGCTCGACCAGCCAGTCAACCTTCAAGTGAACACCCGTGTAGACGAAGGAATAGAAATGGCGAGAGGTGTGCTTGAGCGCCAGTGCATCGGGGTATGAGAGATATGAGGAGACGTGGAGATGGAGTTCAGTTGGGAGATCTAGCAGTTTGAACTCTGGGGGAGGGCGGGCTGATGGTGATTCAGGCGGAGGATGTTGCGCAGAACAGGACTCCATAGCTTTGGATATCTTATACGACCCCCCCCTTTACTCGAGATGAAGATAAAAGGTAAAAAATGAGAAGGGTTTAAAACACAGGAAATACGACAAATAGTCAGAAATACAGGGAGAGGAAAAGTAACCGGGTTTTTGTACCTGTTTCAGACTCTCAGCAAAGAAGAACGCAAAAAGCCCGAGCGGATCCGATGAATGAGCCGCAGGGGCGGTGCTATTCCTAGTGACGATGACCGTGCTATATATAAATAGAGGTAGATAATGGATTTACGATACGGGGTAAATCAACACCAAAAGCCTTGGATTGCTGCCTAGAACACGAAGGGGAAACAGAAGGCAGAACTTTAAAGTAGAACGGAACAGCGTGGCAGGAACAAAAATAGATGGAAAGCATAGAAATTGGAGAAGGTTCGTTTCCTGCTGGGCAGCAAAGGAAGCTCTTCAAAGGACAGGAGGTCAAGGCACAAGAGGACGAGACCTGTCGTCATCTGGCCGTCTTTTCGAGTCGTGATGAAAACGATTGACGATGGGCTCGATCAACGATTATCATCCCATCCGAGCACTAAAAAGAGCGGGTAATCTGCCACAGGTCAGTGGCTCAGTGGTGACCGTATGAAGGATCAGACATGGGGGAGGGCCTTCGTATTTGTGAGGTTTGAGATTGGGATAAAAAAGCAAAAGAATCGAGGATTAATTATTGATGACGAAGGAACAAAATGAAATAATAACTAGCGGGACAATAAGCCTATCCCACACCGCCTGCCATTTCTGTTACTTGTCTTTGGGTTCCAAGTTCTTTTTTGGGTCCAGCCTCAGTGCCAGTTTGTCATTGATTTCAAGAATTAACACCCGCCGCATATATTCCCCAAATAACCTGTGTATAAAAAAGAAGAATCCATCAAAATGAGCGCCAAAAAGTCAGCCTACGGAACCGCCTCCTCGGACACCTCCTTCCACAAAACCTGGGATCGAGACGAATACACTAAAAAGGCCGCAGACGAGGAAGCCAAGCGGAAAGAAGAATCCAAGGCCCGCTACGAGGCCAAACTACTCGGCAAAAAATGGCACGCGCCCGTCGACTACAGTTCACTCGAAGCGACCACCTCCCGTAAAGCACGACTCGATGTCGCCTCCATGGTTGGGAAGACGACCATTGTTTCTGCTGGATCGGCAGTGGGGAAGCGCGGACGGGGGGCGGGTTTCTACTGTTCGGACTGCGACTTGACCTTCAAAGATAATCTGCAGCTCGTGGAGCATTTGAATAGCAAGCAGCATTTGATTGCTACGGGCCAGAGTGGGGAGGTTGTCCGGGCGACAGTGGACGATGTGCGGGAGCGGTTGCGGATGCTGGCTCACCAGAAACGTGTCCGGGAGGATGAGGAGCGACGGGCGTGGCAGCTAGATCTGGGCCAGCGGCTCAAGGACCGCGAAGAGCAGGATGCTAAAGAAAGAGAGGAGAAGAGAAGGAAGAGGAACGAAAAGCGTCGAAAGGGCGGGGATGGTGGAGTCAAACAGGAGGATAACTGGGAAGGCCGACTGGGGATCATTGCTTAGCCAACGACTCTATCCTTGCCATACGTATCCTTTGGTCACTGTTGTTATTGCCGCGTTGATTTATTTCGTACATATATACCCTCGGTGTCGGTGTTTGCGTTTCCATTGGGATGTTCTTGGTTTTACATGAGAGTTAATGGGAAGGGAAAAGAAATATTTTGACATGCCATACCCTTTTGGATTATTAGGCAGGATAGAAAAAAAGGTGTCAAAGATGCAATAAAATATCACTGGATAACACGTAGATACCCAGATTATCCAACGCCATGGTTCAACTCCGTATACTCCTAACCTGTGCTTATATGATCGAGTCTATTTAGTCAATGCACTCAATCCCTTCCAGCGCTCGCATAGCGCGTGCCCCCTCCCTCTCAAACTGGCCAACTAGTTTTTCGCATTCTTGTTTCAGCCTCTCTTCTCCGTTCTTTGCATTCCACAAGATCCATTCCTCCACTGTCATCTTCTTCTCAGGGGTAGTCAAATCACCCTTCACATTGTTCAGCGCTGCGTGGAGATTAAGATTCTCCTTGTCGCTTGCCTCAGCTAAAAGAACCTCATCAATGTCAATGGGAGCCCATGGGTGTGATGTGTTGAGTCTGCCCGGTTGAACATTGCGCTTCGAGGGGGAGGGTGTAGCCGCCACCAAGGGGATCCGGATTGATTGCTGCTTTGATGGGGAATACTGAGGAGCTCGGGATGCCGAGGGTTTTAAAGATGGTGGCCGGTTTTCGGCGTCGGAAGATTGTGGTGACAAGGATGGGGTACCTCTGGACAGAGAGGGAAGCGGGGATATCGTTCCATGTCGCTGGATCTCATTCTCAGTTCGGCTGGCCACTGGCGACTCGTCAATATTAAATCCTCGCGACTCAACAAGCGATTTGGCCAACTGTTTCTCCTGAGGAATGTCACTGTATCTCTCAGCAGTCTTTGGTGGTACTTTCGATGATCTGCGACGGGCGGATTTCTGGGCGAGACTCTCGTCCAGCAGATCTTGACTACTCTGTTGCGGAGTATCCACTGGAGCAGGTCGGGATTTTTGCTCTTGTGGGCTATTCCCTGTCTCCTGCTGAGGGTCATCGACCTTTTTGTTTGCCTTCTTGGACTTCTTGGTTTTCTCGGACGATGTCTTCTTTTTTAGCTTCTTCTTGCCATCCTTATCATTTTGGTCCATATCCGAGTGTTTTTCGGGCGGCCTTGATACGATCTCCACGGAGACGAAAGAATCGTGATGCTGGTAATCATATTCTTCAGTAGGTTGCTCCCTTGGTTTGGTGTTTGAAGTCCCCGAGCTTCGCTTGTCGAGTATCTCTTCCTTCGAGCTGTTTTTCAGTTTCGTGGGTAGCTGGTCAACGTCAAGCATGATTTGATCGGGTTCGTGGTCTCGGGTTGTTTGCGCTTCAGTCTCTTCAGTATGGGTAATGGTATCGGCCGGGGGCTCTAGGTCCTTTTTCGTAGTCTTCTTTTTGGACTTAGACTTCTTCGCTGTGGGTTTAGGCGCAGCCTTTTCACTCTCCTCCTCACCGATGTCCTTGGATTCAGGTTCGTCGGTTTCTAGACCAGCCTCAATTGCCGCATCTAGCTCCGAATCGCGCGGGATATGGGACTTTGACGTGCTCTTTGATGTAGAAGAAGCCCCAGAAGCTTTTCGACCCCTTCCAGACGTCTTCTTTTTGGTTGCTGCGCGGCTGGTTTTCTGGTCATCATCTTCAGGAGTAGCGCCATGCCCCTCCGGAGTCTCTATTTTGGGCTCACTGGGGACGCTAGGCTGCACTTGCTGGGAGCTTGTACGAGACTTTGTAGCCCTCTTCTTGACAGGGGGCTCCGGCTGCTCAATGAACTCCCCATCTGTGATACTAATAGTATCTCGATCAATTTCGGCACTTGATCTCTTCTTACCCCTGGTAGCCCTCTTGGGTTTTGCAGGTTCTAGCTGAGAAAATCCCACTTCATCCAGATCCATTGGACTTTCTGTTTCCGCGGCACCATCTTTCTTTGATTTCGTGCCTTTAGATTTCGATTTGGATGTTTTCCTTGTGGGTTTTGTCTTGGAAGACTGGGAGATGATGCTTTGATCCATGGAATTTTCGATATCCGACGCGTTAACCTCCGAGGCTGTAGACTGGGTCGATAGGCGGGATGACGTCTTGGAGGTGCGGCCCTTTTTCGATCGCGACACCTTTCCTTTAGTGGCCGGGGCCGAGGGCTTTGCAAAGACGAAGAAAGAACAGTCGACGGAACGACGATAGTGCTCGTCGCTAATAAGGTTAGTTTTGATAGGAGCGGAAGGGGCGATGGGCACTTACAATGGGTCATCCTTAGGCTCCCATCCGTCGAGAGATAGCTTGCAGTAAGCGCAGCTCGCAAGGTCAGCGCTTTCCTCATTTGGACAAAAGTACCAACCGCCTTGGACCATCTGTTCGCGAAGGTTAGGAGGGGTGCATGGCTACTGGGTCGTCAATGGGGAGGCTGAATCTACCTTGTCTGACTGGCAAACCCAGCCCCGTTTACCATCATGTGGCCAGCTCTCGCCAAAGGTAGCCTGCCTTGCTTGTGCTAGCCTGTCGCTGGTCGGGTCTTCTATCTCAGCTGGGTTGGAGCTATGCTGCTGAATATCCATCATAACAGCCCATCCGCAGTCCCTTGAGTGTTTTAAATGTTCCGTAATCGGATTGTCATCTTCTTCCCACCCATCCAGCGCTCTCCGACATAGGAAACATGTTGTGTTATCCGGATTCGTTTCGTAAGGGTTGTAGAAGAAGCCCGCCTGGGCTAACTGTAGCCACACTCCCGAATTAGTATAATATTGCCATGCCGACACCGAGAAAAGAAATGGTGGGTACCTCAGCCGGTGAAGGCCTGCTGTAAGGCCAGGAAATCGGTTTTGTGGCCTTAGAAGTGCTGGAGGTCCTCCGTGTCTCTGGGTGTAGCACCAGATCAAATGTCGCAAGACGAGCAGCAAAAGTCTCCATATCTTGAGCCATTGCAGAGAAACTGTGAGAACATTGGGAACAATCCTGTCCCCAAGCACGGTATATGTTCTGGGACTATTCTGTTCCCAAAGTTGTGGTACTGGGTGGTGAATTGACGGGACTCGTTTGGTCGTGGATGGTTGTTTATGGCCTTTGTTTGGGTTGTCCGGCGGAACGCGCCTGCGGAGTAACGGAGTCACGTGCGCTGTACTTTTTTGCCTGAGGCATTAAATTCCTCGGATGCACTAGTTTATTATATAATACGGAGTAACTCCAGTCCGTTAGTTAACTATGTTTTTCCCTTGAGGTCGTTCAATACTCGTAGCCACCTTGGACTAGCGTTTTCATTGCCTCTTGCTCATTATTGTTGCCGTGGACTAGACCCTTTCCAGCCGAGAGAGTCCGTGACCTTGCCGAGGGTACGTCAGAGTCCCGATCCTCAAATCAAACCTGTCCGTTTCTTTGCCAATTGGATCTCGGATGAATAATCCCATTGTGAGTTCAATATATCGCTCAGCCCAGTGGATTGTCTCCCAATATTCTCTTTACACTCACTTGGACCCGGGAATCATGGTTTGATTCGGGAAGTGTTACATGTCTCCTTTCGTTCCTCTCGCGACAATGCGCGAAGCTACCGTGAGACATTCCTGTTCTTTCAGTGTCCTTGTTTTTTTCTCAATGAGGGATATATCATGAGGTACTAACTTTTGTTGCCTGAACTGAAGACTCTCATTTCAAGCGCTACCTTTCGCTCTTACGTGCGTCTACGCTCGGCCTACCCGTCTTTGTTGCCATGCTCTCGATTTCCGTCTTCAGTTCGCTCCTTTTCAGCCCGCTCAGGCCCCATCTTCTCGCGTAATGGAATAATAGCAGTATCCCGGCCCCAACGCTTCTCCAGTCTGAATATACGTCTTTATTCTGCGTCTTCTGGTCATGGAGGCCCGTCATCGTCTCCTACGCCTTCGTTCTCTTCGTCTTCTCCGGTCTCCGATCCCGGCGACTGGGATGCGAATCCGAATCTCGCAATCTCCGCCTTCTCCGAGCTTCCTTCAAAGGATTTCGGGGTCAATCAACACATGGTCATCAACCAAGAGTTTAAAGAGGCCCTACGTCAGATCCTTTGGCAGTTTCGAGCTCCGATTCGATATGCCTTCGCGTATGGCTCTGGTGTTTTTCCACAGCATGGCAGTGCGCCGGGGTCCACTCAATGCCACCCGGCGGCGCCGGCAGCGATTCAGAATATGCAGCAAGGCAAGGGCAAGATGATCGACTTCATATTTGGTGTATCTTACTCGCAGCACTGGCACTCTTTAAATCTCGCCCAACATCGAGATCACTACTCAGGGCTGGGCTCCCTGGGATCCTATACAGTTTCCCAATTCCAAGACCGACTCGGGGCAGGCGTATATTTCAACCCCTACATCACTGTCAACGGAACATTAATAAAGTACGGGGTAGTGAATATAGACACTTTATGTCGGGATCTCAGCCAATGGGAGACCCTTTATCTTGCGGGACGCTTGCAGAAGCCGGTCAAAATCCTTCGCGACCATCCTAAGGTGCGCCTGGCCAACCAAATGAATTTGTTGTCAGCCGTACGGGTCGCGTTGCTGCTGCTGCCGGCTGAATTTACCGAATTTCAATTGTATAGCACCATCGCGTCACTCAGTTATATGGGGGATCCTCGCATGGCATTGCCTATGGAGGACCCGCGGAAGGTCAATAACATCGTGTCGTCACAGATGGCAAACTTCCGGCGGCTATACGCACCGCTTATCGACAATCTACCCAATGTCCTTTTCGACGATACCCGCTGTTCCCAAGAGGATTGGATCGATGACCCCGATGCCAACGTGCGGCTGTCTCAGGACATGGACCCGGTAAAGCGGGGCAATATGGTTCGCCGACTTCCGGAGTCGTTCCGGGAAAAGTTATATTTCCAATACCAGGGACGGTTTGGGCTTCCCCGAGCCGAATTCGACAAGATGATGCAGGAATGCAATGATAAGGATCCAGAATTAGTCCGTCGGCGACAAGGTGGGCCCTTTGAGCAGCGCATTGCCAGCGACAAAGAACTTAAGAAAGAGATCACCACCTCTATCACGAAAACCATCCGGTGGCCGAGCTCCGTGGAATCTGCCAAGGGGTTGTTCACGGCCGGGATGGGCCGCACCTGGCGGTACTTGCAGGCGAAGCAAGAAAAATATAGAAAATCGGGCAAGAAAGCCAGTCCTTCTCCATCCGACGGATCTTCGTCGAAGACTTGAAAGCAAGAATAGGGCCCTTTAAATTACTTGTCATGGTTGCATTTGAAGTGCTTCCTTCTTCTTGAGCTGCCAACCAAAACACAAAAGCATACAAAGGCGTTGAGTATTTCAATTCTCTTATATTTTTAGCATTGGTGGGAACATCTACCTAGGATGTCTGACCAAAATACAAATACAAAGATTAAATAATAATGATTGTAGTCCTGGATGTCCCTCAACCGTTTAGTTCCTTCCTTCGTGTTCAGGGTATACAGAGCAGTTCGATGGAAGAACATTTGCTTAAACTTCTAACCTCCAATGCATTGAAGAGTGAGGAAAGCTTTTAAACAACTCGAAGTTGTGTGTTTGCGACTTCAAGCCCCCCGGCCCCGTCACTCATTGCCCCCAATTGGAGGAAATACTTGAGTATCTTTGTATCCTAGGACATGCAGTGAGGCTTAGCTTCCCCACCCCTCACATCAGCCAACGAATCCCCCGATCCAAAGCTCTCAGTCGCTCACGCCTATGGTCTTCAAATACGCCACATGTCTTAATTCCAGTAAGCATCATTTACCTCTCTTACTACTACTACTACTACTACTACTACTACTACTACTACTACTACTACTACTACTAGTAGTAGAGTATTCCACGTTCGCAACAACCAATACAGCCAACATACACACAAACAGACATATTTATACAATTTAAATCCAAACCATCCACCTGAGCCCCCATTTCCGACTTAAAAACCAATGACGCCCCATCTTCGCGCAAAACTCGCTACCGCCACCCTCATCCTCTTCCAGACCCAGATCAGCACCACCCAGGCCCTTCCTGCTCTCAACCACTTCGACTTCGTGATCATCGGCGGCGGAACCTCGGGTCTAGCTGTTGCGAACAGACTATCCGAGCTCGCAAAGGTGACGGTCGCCGTGATCGAAGCGGGGAAGGATGAGCGAAATAATCCGAACGTGACAAGCTTGATGGGGTTCGGGCTTACGTTTGATACGCCCGTTGATTGGCAGTATGAGACGATTGAGCAAGTATATGCTGCGAATCAGGTGGTAGATTACCATGCCGGGAAGGCACTGGGGGGGACGAGTGTGATGAATGGTGAGATACTACATTAGCCAGCTCTTTCAACCATATGTATGTGATCGACGTTGATGGGGCTCGTTCTAGGTATGACATATATACGCGCCGAAGATGTGCAAATTGACGCGTGGGAAACACTAGGTAACCGGGGCTGGAACTGGGATAACATTTACCCTTACTACCTCAAGAGTGAAAGGTTTCAACCACCTACCAAGGCGCAGATCAGCGCCGGCGCGTCATATGTGGATTCCTTCCACGGCAGGGATGGTCCACTCACGGTAGGGTATCCTTATGGGTTACTGAATGGCTCGTTTGCGTCTGTGGCGCGGGAAGCGTGGCTCAATTTGGGGTTTCCTTGGAATCGGGACGTTAATGGGGGCAAGATGCGAGGGTTTTTCAGTTGGCCGCAGACTCTTGATCGGGCGGCGAATATCCGGGAGGACGCTGCCCGGGCATATTACTATCCAGTGGAGGGGAGGGAGAATCTTGTTGTCTTCAAGGGAACGGCAAATAGGATAACGTGGGTGCGCTCGGAGGATAAGCTGAGGGAGCGAGCAGAGGGGGTGGAATATACTATGCTGGATGGAGTGGTCAATACCATCCATGCGAACAAGGAGGTGATTGTGTCTGCGGGAGCGATTCGGTCCCCCGCCATTCTGGAGCTTTCGGGGGTTGGCAATCCTGAGTATGTCTAAACCCTGTTTGTTGAAGTCATATTTTTTTTTCTTTTGTAAAAAAATGAAGGCTGACTTGATAATAGGATCCTGGGAAAGCATGGCATCACAGTGAAGATCCCACTGAGTTCTGTGGGAGAGAATGCACAGGAGCAGCCAAACACATCCATTATATACTCCAGCAACTCCACATTCAACGGCACAGCTCCATACGTCACCTACGCAACTGCCTCTGACATCTTTGGAGCCGATACGAAAGCAGTCGCAGACTCTACGGCGGCAAGTTTGGAGACATGGGCTCGACTCGCAGTCCGAGCGAGCACGAATAATGCTGTTTTGTTCACTGCGATCAAACACCAGTTTCAGATCCAACATGATCTAATATTCAAACAAAATGTTCCTTGTATCGAGGTCTTGACCACTGCTTCTGGTAGTGACCTTGTCTCGGCATTTTGGACCCTGCTACCCTTCTCGAGGGGCAACGTGCACATAAATTCCGCGGACCCCCACGCATACCCCCTCATTAATCCGAATTACTTCATGGTAGATTGGGACCTCACGATGCAAAGGAAAATCGCAGAAATGGTTGTTCGGTTCTGGGATACGGCGCCAGTACAGTCTCTCGTTGTTGAGCGCATATCACCTCCCCTTTCGACATTGCCCGGAAACGCCACTCATGAGCAGTGGATGACTTGGATAAAAAGCTCATGTGAGTTTGGGGCCTGAAAGCTTAAACCATTTGCTTCTTATTTTCCTTTTTTCTTTCTTTTTCCCCCCCCTCTCGATCGGCTAAGTCCCCCAACTTCTCATACCTACTAAGTTTACTTGCCTTTTAGTTTCTGCCAATCATCACCTTATTGGTACAGCAGCAATGCTCCCAGAGGAACTAGGAGGGGTGGTCGATAACACCCTCACTGTGTATGGAACGGAGAATGTCCGAGTGATTGATGCTTCTATCTTGCCGGCTCAGGTCAGCGGCCATCTCACCAGTACTCTATATGCTGTTGCGGAGTGGGCGGCGGATCTAATTAAGCAGGGGTTGGAAAGGACGACCCCAGATTAGGGTTTGGATTTTTATGGGGCCATCAAGTTGAATTCATGCTCTATGAATATTGGAGGATGATAGCCTAGCCCTTGTCCGCGCAACATTAAATGCCTCACCGAGATGGAAAGAGAGGCAAGTGAAAGTATAGACACACCTCAGCACGGGGCAGAGGATGGCAAGGCGAAAGAAAGTTTGTCTCACGTTAATTGCTGGTAGCGTATATCAGTAACTTCACTTGAGCGCCCGCGGCTATACTTACTCCTACCTACTTGGGTATGATTTCCATTTGGGGGTAAAGTCACATGCTAGAATGAGACTTTATCACTGGAAAAGTAAAAATAATTGAATAAAATAGTAATCAGTGGCTGAGATTAATAGGGGTAAAGGGGCTCCATAGATCCTGAGGATTTTTTTTCTTCGTCTTTTTTTAATCAAGCGTTCGCAAGTTCGCAGCAGTGAGTCAGGGGTTTCAGGACTCAGTAGGAGTTGCAGCAGTTGCAGCAACGGGGCCCTCGACAACTGGCTTATAACTAAGCGATGATAGCCTATCTTAACCTATCTGATAACTGATCGACTAGGATATATTTGGCAACTCTGCGAGTCATACACAACCAAAACTGCAACGAGGTGGTTCACTTGGAGGGTTGGTCCCGTGCGGAATTGCCCGAACGAGGGGATCAACCCTGCCAAGCAACGCTCATGGCGGTTTGCCACTCGTCATGCATTGGCCATTTACTCTGGGAAAGTGACATCGTTCGATCGACTAGGTGGGGTGCATGGAAGGCTCATATCCCTAGCTCACCATAGACAACAATATTTATGTAGGTTGTTTGTCAGGTCGTAGTACGGATAAAGTAGCTGCACCTGGTAAGATTTGGGCTGTGGTTTGCACGTGGAAACCTTCGCTGGTCGCACAATATTCTCCTTGCTTTACCTAGGCTCGTTCTTCATAGGTAAGTAGGTAGTAGGTAAGCTTGAACCCCACGCGGGCACCCTGTCACTCTGTCATCCTGTCACCCTGTTCTTCAAAGTCGGAGAAATAAATAGCTAGTTGTTTTTAAAAAGAGGGAAGAGAGAAATCAATGAGAACAGAAAAAAAAAAGAGGAAAAGATGGGCAAATTTGCCGAAATCTTGCCTTTGCATCTGCGAATCATCTTTTGCATTGATAATGAAGCATCTTCAAAACTGGGGAAGACAAGGACGTCGGGCGAGTCCGCTCGCGCCTTTGTCGACTCACAGCTCAGATGGCGAAATAATAATAACTCAGGAGATGGCAGAGGAACAGTGATAATGTCACTGTGAGCGCTGATTGCTGAGAGATGCCGTGTGAAGAAGGACCGGTGACCACCTTCGGTCCCTCAGTCGAAATGTCCGCCTTTATCGTGTCCCTCTGGCTGGTCCAACCTCGATCGATCTTTTCCTCCTTCTTCATACTAGTCTCCACGTTGCTTTCCTCCCATTCGCCTGGCCGTTGATTTCACCCACTGGCCCAACAGCCAATTCCATGCGGAAAATGGCGCTTCCCGGTGTCTGCCTTTCCGGGCCAGGCGAGATCTCCCACCTCACGGGCTATCGCGGTTGGACGCCATGGCCCTTCGCCTCAATCCGTAATAGTGACGGTTTCTATCGCTGCCAGCTGGTCGGCTGTTTTTGATGTTTTTTTTTGTGTTTTTTTTTATTATTATTATAACGGAGGGTCCCCAAGGGTCCATGATAGCGATGCAGCGGCTTTGCTTCCCTTCTTCCCACTCCCCACCATCTTCTCCTTCTCTCTATCTCCACTTGGACATTTTGTTCTGAACAGAGATCGCCCTGCGACCTCGCTTCCTCAACCCGTTTGCGGTATCGTGTGCTCGGGAACTATTCTATCTATATACACTCCAGTTTATAAGGTCTCAATTAGCGGTGAAAATTGGCCTGATTTGTTCCCAGCATTATCACTCGCAGATCGGTAAAAAAGGGTCACATTTCAGTTCTGCGTTCATCCCTCTCAGCCAAGTTGTTTCTACTTATACATGTTGAAAAATCCCCCTTTTTCCTTTCCCCCTTTCTATCTCATCTTTCCATAGTTCAGTCAAATCATTAGTGTCGGCCTTGTGTGAAGATTTCCCCCCAGATCATCGTGGCCGCTTATTCTCCGTGATCGCCTAGCTTGATCCCCCGCACAGATCCATAATCCCACACATGCCGATGCCATCAGAGGCCCGTCATCTTGAATAATGTGAACTACGATTCGACGCAGTCTTTTTACTGTTTGAGTATTTTACGAAGGACGCGCTTTTGAAGCCAACACAATCGAAATTTGGTTAAGAAAAGGTCACCCGTGTCTGTTTTCTACTGGCCCTTCGTTTGGGGCGGTTCAGCCGCCGCCATGGGTATACAATCAATGCTGGAACCACGGAGCTTATACTCGAGCGTCCCCCCGGATATCCGCACGAAGCTGGATGACAACCCCACACTTTTGGTGAGCTGGTGGGCAACGGGCGTTTCCCTGGCCATCATTGTGACCCGGGTGTTCGGCCGGTATGTTCGCATCGAGCGCTTCTTCCGAGAAGATATAGTCATGATGCTCGCCATAATTCCCCTCTTGGCTCGCATGGCATTTGTACATGTCATCTTGATCTGGGGCACGAATAATACCAAAACGGATGGCTTGTCTGAGCAAGAGGTTCAACACCGTGTCATTGGAAGCAAGTTAGTGCTTGCTGCTCGGATATTCTATGCCATTTTGTAAGACTACTTCCCCCTCTATTAGCCTACTGTCGTTTTACTTTCTTCTCTGCTCTTTCCTTGTTGTCTTTAGAAAGGCATATTTTAACGTATGGTTTCTCGATTTCGCAGTATTTGGGCTGCCAAACTCACAGTATGTGAATTCCTCCATCGAGTTGCAGGAATGATTTGGCGGCGATCGCTTCGCATTTTTCTTATATGTATATACTACTTCCTGGGCTCGACCCTGGCCGCAGTCGTGATTGCTACACTTGCCGAGTGTCAGCCATTCACCCACCATTGGCAGGTCGTCCCAGACCCAGGTCCAAAATGTCGCTCCGGCTATGCCAACTTGATCACGATGGGGGCGTGCGATGTCATCACTGATCTCCTCCTCGTTGCGTTCCCAATCCCTCTTATTATGATGACCAACATGCCGGTGAAACGCAAGGCATCTCTCGTTGCCCTCTTTGCCCTGTCCTTAATCCTGGTGGGTATTACGTGCTACCGGGTACCTTCAGTGATACAACACAAAGGTTCCCAGCAATACCGATCGCTTCTCGCGTCGCTCGAGATACTAGCCGCTACGGCTGTTTCCAATGCGGTAGTCATCAGCTCATTTGTTCGTGATAGGGGTGTGAAGAAGCTCAAGTACAAGAAGGCTCTGGGGTCCGCCTCGGTCAGTGAGAGTCTAGATCACAGTACCACCCGTCGTGCAACAGTCACGCACCACCAGTGGGGAAGCGACTCCGATCTTGCCCGCGACCTGGGCATACGCCTGGACCCCGACTTACACTATTCTGATCCTTCGGGGCCCCGTCCCGCGCCAGTCGCTGAGCCGTACCCGGCGTGTACGGGGTCTCTGGATCCGAACTGGTCGTTTAGCCGACAAGCAACAGAACTGGAGGATGATCAAACATCGACTTCCAACAGCCTGGACATTAAAGTCAGCCCGCATGATTACATTCGGACGACCAGGGGTACATATCCACCCGAAGACCCCCTACTGGCCTCCCCCGACCATGTATCCATGTTTGATGTTGGGGGTCTTCTCGATCGGCCTACCCCTCCCAGCACGAGCCACCACACCCCGCATTCCAACGTAATTCCACCCGAACGGCCCCCTGAACCTCCCCACCGCAGCGACGCAAGTGGTCCAACCCTCCAAGATATCGGAGGTTTGCTGTCAGCCCCAAGCTCTGGTGATATAGCCCCACTAACACAGTTGCAACCACCGCTCAGTTCCCCTCGACCGGGCGGCTTGCGTCGGAGCTCGCAGGGACGCCGGCGCAATTCCAGTGTGCACTTTAGCGACTCTCCGGATTCATCCGTACCTTCATATCGGACATATTCAGAAGCTTCGGTTCCCATTCCTGAAGGGTCCGATGATGTTGAGCTTCAAGATGTTGGGGGGTTACTCTCCCGAGCCCCTGAATTTTAAAACTTACCTACGCCATGGCTAGTAATGTTTGTACGAATAGGCGTTTTTTCTTCATACCCTTTATTTTCTTTTCTTTTCTTTTCCGGTTTTTATTTACCCCATACTTTGCGACATAATTAGCGATGGCGTTCCTGCGGCCTTTTCTATATCAACACGTTCATGACATGAGCATATAAATTTATGGATAGATCATATCATAATAATGTGACCTTATTCTCTATGCTAGCTGCTATGTTTGGAACTAGGGCTTGACTAGATGGTTTAGTTTAGTAACCTGCGTGTGGTTTCAATCTCTTTCCCTAAAGCCAGGTAGATAAACATTTCGAATTCTATTATTCAAATAAGCAGAGTATAACTACAAAAAGGGTTATGTTTAAGGTAATTTAACAATAAATTGGCACCAGAATCATATACCACATAGAACGTACACCACCAGAAACGGTTTCTTTTTTCGCCATTACGCCATGCTGCCCATAATGCCTTTATTTGGACACCTTGTTTTTTTGTCTCTCTTTCTCTCTCCTCCCCTTTTCTCATCCTTCCTCCTTTCCCAGTCGTCCTTTATTCTCTCGGCCTCTTTCCCTTTTTCTTTTCTCGTTTCTGGTAGACAGTATCTGAGGGTGAACTCAACTCAAAATCCAACGTAGAAACGATATAAAGAATAGATCCAGGGCCCTCCTCTTCCGGCACGGAGAAAGGAAACCCCTGTAATAAAGAAGGGAGGATAAACCTAAATAACCCACCGATAGCTAGCATATCGCCCCGCCGTCTCACTCCTCCTAATAATCTTCACCACCTGCCCCCTCCTCAACCCTAAATACCTCGCCACGGGGTCCGACACCTGAATTCTAGGCAACTGCGACTCCTTCAACCGATACCGTCCAAGCAACCTACTCTTCTCTTCCGCACTTAGCAGCACATGCTTAGGCACAAGTTCATGACGCGTGATATTAACAAGTAGATCCTGCTCTTGGAAATGTTCGCAGATACGACCCGGAACACCATTGAGGAGACGCACGGCTGAGGGGGAAATGGGGGTCTTTGTGATGAAGATACCGGTGTGGAAGTTGCCTTCGTCGACGGAGTGGTTGAAGGTGCGGACTTGTTTTGTGCCGACGCCGGTATCGTCCGGACAGAATTCGATGTAGATGGTGCCGCAGTCGGGTTGGGGGTCGGGGTTGGAGGCGGTTTTGAGGGGGGTGTATTTGGCTTGCATGGCTTCTGTGGGACGAGCTTGGACTCTCATTTTGTTTCGGCTTTTTTTAAGCCGTTAGTGTTAGTGTTCGTCGGGTGTATTCCTAGGGAAGGGGGGAGAGGGAGGATAGTACTCTGGTCGTCCCATTTCGTCGGCATATCTCTGGCGGAACTCGTCCAGAGGAATCTGGACTTCCTCGTCTGTTACCTCGTAGCCCTGCAATTCTAGATCAGCCAACTTGATTCGCATTAGGCTTATGAGAGGGCAGAAAGGCTTACGCGGTCCTGTAGCATCTCAAATACTGTTCTCCATGTGCGCCAGAGTCTGGTGAGTTCGCGGTCGGCCTCCTCTGAGAAGGAGGAAAAGTCGTTATCCATGGTTCAAATTAAGGTGAGGGTGAGGGTAATTAAGAATCTAATGGAGTTCCTCAAAAGAACAAGAAAAGGAAAGGAAAAGGAAAAAAAAAAAAGATTGATACACAGATTCGGCTCTCGTTGATGATTGAAGCTGCGATCAAAAGGTTCAAAAAATCGGCGGCCAGCGCTAAGAAGCGCCCAGCGGTAAGCGCCGCCAATGACAGGGCGAGAAGCACAGTAGCAAATGGATTCGGGCGACAGAAACAACCAGAAGCCAAAAAGGCCAGACTGACCGTGATCACAACGGTTTTCAGCATTCTGGTGCCTCCCCGTCGAGTCTTTTTCTTTTTTCCTTTGCTTGTGACTCGTTCTTTTTCACGCTACCCCTCCTCCTTTTCCATTCACTTGGGCTCTTCCCTCCCGAGTCAATTCTCTTCATTTCTCCTCTTTCTCTCTCTCTCCCTCTCTTCCCTGTCGCTCCCCCGCTAAACCATGGCCGCTGCTGTCAAATCCGCTCCGACCACGGAGCACAAGATGAGGCCCACCAAGCCCGACGAGGATGCTTTCAAGGCCAGTCTCGCTGAGGCTGAGAAGGAGCATGCTGCTGTCCAGGAAAAACTGGTATGTTCGTTAATTATTCACACATTTGTAACTAAATATTCACCAATTGTTGTTGTTTATCTCTCTTGGGACAATCGCACACTGCCGTATTTTTTTCTCCGTGGTGTCTTCCCCCCTCACTTTGTTTCTTCATATGACCATGTGTTCTTGTCCCTCTATTCATTGCCTTCCTATCTTGCAAAATCATAAATGAATTCCTTTTTTTACCTATTTTTTCACTTTATTTTTTTAATAATGAGTTAACGTCCTCCACAGAACCAGATCAAGGCCAAGATTGAAACCGCCAAACCCAACAACCAGGACTCCCCCGTGGCCAAGAAACAGCAGGAGCTCCGTGCCGAACTCTCCTCTATCCGTCAGAAGCAGCAGGGTTTCAAGGCTTCCAGGTCTAGTACCCAGGAGAAGATCAATGGCCTGGATTCCACCCTGAAGGCCCGTATTGCGGAGCAGAACAACTCCCGTACCCGCATGTCCTTCAAGAATGTCGAGGAGATTGACCGCGAGATCTCTCGCCTGGAGAAACAGGTGGACTCCGGTACCATGCGTCTGGTCGATGAGAAGAAAGTCCTCTCTGATATCTCCAACATGCGCAAGCAGCGCAAAAACTTTGCTAGCTTGGACGAGGCCCAAAAGGTGATAGACGACCTCAAGGCCCAGATCGCAACCCTCAAGAAGACCCTCGACAACCCCGAAGCTAGGGCTCTAAGCGACAAGTACACGGAGATCCAGAAGGAGTTGGATGCCATCAAGGCCGACCAGGACAGCGCCTTCAAGAACCTGAACTCCCTGCGCGACGAGCGCACCAAGCTCCACGGCGAGCAGCAGAAGAAGTGGACTGCCATCCGCGAGGTCAAGGACAACTACTACAAGGCCCGCAAGGCTTATAAGGAGTACGAGGATGAGGCCTGGCGCGTGCGTCGCGAGAAGCAAAAGGCTCAGCGTGACGCCTTTGAACGTGAGAAGAAGAAGAAGATTGCAGACAAGAAGCTGGAGGAAGCCTCCCGCCTGGCCTACACCGACGAGATCCTCACCGCCCAAGGCCTGATCCGCCATTTCAACCCTGCCTATGACTTCGTCGCTTTGGGTCTGGATGACAAAAAGGATCAGTCCTCCAACTTCCGCGCCGAGGTTGGCCGCACTGTGGACGCCTCCGGCATTAAGGGCGTCAAGGTCCTGAAGAAGGAGGACCGCGAAGAGGATTACTTCGTGGGCACTGGTGGAAAGAAGGGTAAGAAGGGCAAGAAGGGTAGCGCCAATGGCAGCCCCGCGCCCGGTACCCCCACTGAAGCCAAGTTCAACATGAACGTTGGTGTAATCGAGGACTTTGCCAAAGTTAAAATCGATCCCCCCATGAACCAGAGTGACGTCCCTGCGTCGGTGGAAAAGCTTGCAGCTAAGATTACGGAGTGGAAGAAGAACCAGGCCTCGAAGACCGAAGAGGTGAGTCCCCTGTTCCTTTATTTAGCTTTCCGCTCTTTGTATAAGTTTCTGACGTTGTCCCTGTAGAACATCAAGAAGGCCAAAGAAGAGATTGCCCGCCTGGAGGCCGAAGAATCAACAGCGGCCGGCCCGACCAATGGCGACGCAGAGAAAGAGCCTGCTGCGGAAGTGGCTGGCGAGCTCCAGAAGGCCACTCTCGAGGAGAAGGCCTAAATCTAGCCCTCTCGACATAGATTCGTGCAACATGGACGTTGACAGCATCAGCGAGCACCTTGACGTTTATATCTGCCGGAGCTTTTTTGGCCAAAAAGTCTCGCATTTAAAGTTCGATATCTTGTCGTTATTTACTTTCCTCTTTTTCCTTTACTTATTTCCCTCATGCATCATCTGCCGACACATTTTCCTTATCATCTCTTCTTGCGCCCACGACCGTTGACATAGCGTGGTATTTTGTTCCTGGGCATTGGTTTCTTGTCATTATTCCCCCCCCATCCTTCTCTCTCCTTGTAATCCATTCCTCCTACTTTCCTCTCTCCCCTCTCCGATATTCTTATTCTTGTTTTATTTCATTTTTTCTCCCTCTATTGTTCTGTGACCCCGGGCGAGACCTGGCCCCCTAACTCCCCTCATCTCTACCCCTCTCTCTATCTCCCTTCTTCGAAATTCGAAATGTGTGCAGAGCGATAGAAAAGCGAAGGACTGTTTAGCGATTTGTTTTCATCAGCTGTAAGTAACGATATGAGTGATTGGAAAAAAAGAAAGCAAGTTCAGCAGGAAGAATGCAACTGTAACTAGCCTAGATATTCTGTACCGCCTTTGCCTTGTATTATTAAAGTGGTAGAGTATAGAACCTGGAGCCGTCGGGAACGAGATCCATTTGCCATGGTCCCGCGAATTACGAACTAGAACTCTTTTCCATGTGACGATCCTCTTCAGGCTATTATTTTTCTCCCTTGTGCAAACACACAACCCACGAACCCAAGAATCCAAGAGTCTAAGCCCTGATTGCGTGGATGGATGGGGGGCAAGTGCGATGGTGGCAGTGCAGACAGGATGATGAGCAACAGCCACTCCAGCAGTCGTCGTAGCGCCTGGGGATTAATTAATTCTTGGGACGTAGCGGATGATTCGACGTTGATGATGCTTTTTTAAATCTCTGGATCGCACTGGTCCTTCAAAGCCTTCAAACCCTTCTAGAATCACCGTTGCCTAACCGTGCTCTCCGCGCCAAGTTCGGATTTTTCTCTTCCAGCACCTCGGCGCTTGTCGTCTCTCTTCTTCTTATTCCTCCTGTTTTCCTTCTTTCATCTTTTTCCCTCCGTCAACTACTCCCTCTTTTCTTGACCTTGTATTCTTCCCACGACCGCGAGTTGGTCGATCCCAGTTAAAGGAAAAAAGGCGCCTTACTAGTCTCGCCTCGTCCCACTTCCAAGAACGAACGGAGCCATCCGGACTAACCTTAACTCCTCAAATCTCACTCCCTCCCTTTTTTCATCCTCAATTCTGGTCGTTAATTAAAATAAATAACAAAATGTCCTACAACAAACCTGTACGTCCCATCTAGTCCAGCCCTTTCCTTCCTCAAATAACTAACAGCACCACAAACAGGACGGCCCTCCCCCCTCCTACCCAGCCCCCGTCCACGACGGCGGCTACGGCCACCCTGGCTCTCCTCCCCCTCAAGGCGCTTCTCAGGATTACTACCAACAAGGCTATCCTCCTCAGAACTACGGTCCCCCCCAGGGATACGGCTACCCTCCGCAGGGCCAACAACAACAGCCCATGTACTACCCACAGGGCGGATATCCGCCGCAACAGCCGCAACCGGGGTATCATGCTGCAGACCGGGGATCCAGTGGTGGAGGTATTTGCGCAGGTATTCTAGCTGCGATGGCTTGTTGTTGTTGTTTGGATATTTTGTTCTAAGCCTTTCTTTCTTTCGTCTCTTTTTTCCGCTTTTCCTTGGTGCCATTACAGTCATTCGTTTTTTTCCTTCGTTTGCTCTGGCGCATGGGTTATGGAGCTTGGGATTGTTATGGAAGTAAAGTCAAGTAATTATTTTTCGACCCTTTCACTCAATCATTCAATTAGATTGATTCCTTAACACTATATCCACTATATCAATTCACCACTTCATTATCATATATCATTTCGCATACATACATAAGATACAAAACTTGGTATCACCCTAAAACAAATATGACACGCAAAGAAAAACACAACTCGAGAAAAAAGAGGTGTAAACGTTTTTAAGTCCTCGACGTAATCGAGCTCCCTCCTCCATATGCCATCGGATCCACCCCCCTCACCCCCCTCATCCTCCTCCCAGCTGGCGACAAACTCCTATCATCTACCGTCGAAGGCTCCTCCTCCACAATAACTTCTCCCCCCTCATCCAAATCCGACCTAAACGCCGACGCACTCGTCACCGACTCCTCCTCCACAATGACATGTTCCCTGCCTGCATGCCCACTGCGCACACTCCTCCCGGGCCTTCTACTCCGCCGCCCAAACGAGGAAGAAGCTCCCGGAAACACATCGACGATTTCGGTGGGGGTGGTTTCAGATCCGAAGCGGCGGCCGGAGGTGAGGGCGAGGTAGATTAGGTAGAGGAGGAAGAGGAAGCCGGCGAGGGAGCCGAGGACTATCCCGGCGACGACACCGGGTGATGGGGAGGTAGTTGTGCGGCCGTAGGTGGAGGGGATGGAGATTGAGCCGGAGATGGTTGTGGTGCGTTTTAAGGGGGGTGGCATTTCTTTTCTTGTATTTGCCTTTCTGATTTTTTTTTAAAAAAAAAAATTTGAGAGAAAAAGAGGTGGGTTTGTAGGGTTGGTTGTATGGGTTGGAGTGAGAGTGACCGAGGACGGTGTTTCGGATGGAGTTGATATTTCACCGGACAATGGGATTATTTTGAGGATTCTGGTGTTTTTATTTGAATGTTCATTTGTATTTACAGTGGATTAAAAAGTGGGTGGTTTATTGGAGGGGGGTTGAGGTTGCTTATTTGGGTGGCTGGGATCAGGGATTCCTTGCTTGCTCGTTCATTAGCTGGCGACTCTCCAGCCTCAATTATACTACCGCCGTCATCTTTTACTTTACGTTTGATCAAGATAAAGCGATAGGTTTTTATTTCATGCGGAGTAATAATAATAATAATGATAAAGGCCAGGCTAATATGCCCCCTTCCGCACTCTATATCTCGGCTGTCCTGCCGGCTCAACCTCCAACGGCGTCTGCACCGGCTGCGTATGCGTCAACTCGAAGCTCTCCAGTTTGGCTCCGTCCTCCTCTTGCGCCCACAGACTCAGCGCCACGAAGTTCTTGCCTTGGAAGTTCAAGATTCCTTGTGGCACGGGGTAACTCGTCTGCGGGCCAACCGTGTTCACGTATTTGCCGTACTGCCATCCGTTGACGTACAGCTGTACCCTGTACGCGGGCGCAGGCGTTGTCGTGTTCGCAAAGTTGAAGGAGAAAGGCACCTCCCATCCTTGTGGGATGTTCAGATCGAACGACGAGGTGTAGAACCGGATCCCCGCCTCGGAGAGTCCCTCGAGTGGGGAGCCGGATTTCCAGCGCTGGGTCGGCGCGTAAGGGAGGTGGAAGCCCTGGCGTTCGGCGTAGAGGCCGCCCTCGTTCAAGGGCCCGCGCACTTTGTCAAGGTAGTCCTCGCCGCCCAGGTTGCCCGTGATCTTCCAGGTGATGTCGCTGGCCTTGTGGCCCGCAAGGTGGTAGTTCAGAATCCCGCGGGGCGATTTTAAATCGTCCTGCCCGACAACCCAGTTGCCGTTGTGACCCATGTGGTCGACCACTACCGTAAACACGTACTCTTTGCCAGCCTTGAGCTCGGGCAGGGTGTACGTGGAGTTATAGTCCTGGTTATCGTTGAGGCCGTCCCACGAGCCCAGGTACGTCCCACTCAGCCATGCGGACGTTCCAAAGGCAGAGCCACCCTGCGTTTGGACATGGAAGCTGGTCTCATTGCCGTTGGCGACGAAGTGGCCCCGGAATAGCAGGTAACCAGTGTTGAAGCCGTAGTCAGCTGCGTAGAGCGATGTGGGGGTCCGCAGCGGGTGCATCGAGTTCTGCGTCGGGAGATCCGCATCTGGCCAGGCGGAATCATCGTAGTCGGCCTGAGCCTCGGGCAGAGTGTCCACATACTTCCAGCTCAGGTCCTCCAGAACGGGCAGTTTGAACTTCGGAGCGGCATATTTAACCTCTGTGCTCCAGATTCCGTTCTCATTGACCGTGTGCTTCGCCTTTTTACCATTTATAAACAGGCCTTTTGCCTTGCGGGGTGCTCCGATTACTTCAATAGGCGTCGTAGCGTTAAAGTCAGCGGTCAGATGGAGGTTCGCTCCCTTGATGTAGGCCGTTCGAACCAGATAGCCGGCTTTAACAATCACGGATGCAGCGACTGTTTTCTCGGTTTGGTAGGGGATTTTCTTCTCTATCCCGAGTTGCGGCACCCAGTAGTTGTAGGCGGAGTTTCGATCTGCAAATCAACATTAGTTCCGAGATCTTGTGGACCCATAAATATGATAAACTTACCGAGAAGGAATACCGTCAGATCACCGACCTGGATGATGCGACGTTCAGGCTCCACATCCCACGCGACCACCACACTTTTTCCAGCCTTCTTAGAGGTGATTCCTGATTCCGAACCCTCCAGGACTATCACATCAGCTGCGGATGAAACGGCCAATTCGTGGTGCTCCTCGGGTCCACCAAACAGAACGAGGACCTTGCTATGCTCGAACTCCTTCCATGTGAAGACTTCCGCAGTGGAGTAGAGGAGGTTTGTTCCCGCGACGTCGTAGTCAACAACATGAATTTTCGAGTCACGCCCGTTGAGGGTGAGAGAGCCTCCTAGCTGGGGCAGAGTCAGGTTACCCGCGCTGGTGGGGAGTCGGATTTTGTATGGGGTGGACTCTTGGCTGCGGTAATCCGTATGCCTGATGATAAAGAAGGAGCCAGTGCCGTCACCAATTAGAGGGGTAACGCTCAAATCCGCCGTGTTAGTGAATGCGGTAGACAGGTTGCCAGGGGTAGCTTCAAGGTAGCCAGGAGACGCCTTCATAAAGCTACCGATCAGCTTGAGTTCGCTGTACTTCTCTCGGAAGAGTTCTCGGCTTTCAGTGATGGGCGAGCCGTAGTCATAGGACGTGTATCCTCCGGCGTGGCCAAGATTTCCCCAGTTTGTTCCACCGAATGTCTATGCAATGTTAGTCTTAAGAAGCCACCCAAAGCGCCCTTCAAATCGTACCATGTAGAAACCGATGATGGATACACCAAAGCTGAAAGTGTTCTTGTAAAGCACTCTCTCGAATTCGTGGTTAGTGAGAATTGAACAATTTTCGAAACCACCTCCCCCCCAAGGCTGGTATGCACCCGCTTGATACTACACGGCATTAGACAAGTTCAGAGGATTTAGAAGAAGAAAGCTGACCTCGACTAGAGTATAAGGTGTAGAAGGACTAATTAGGAGATGCTGATCGCGATAGTCCGTAGGCAAGCCGCCTTCTGGCCATACGTATGGGTTTGCCTGTCCGCGTTAGCTATCACTATTATCACAATGCCATTGAATATAATCATACGCAGTCAAACCCGATCCTAAATGGATAAGTTAGTTACTGTTCGTCAATGAAACCGGGGAATATCTTACGGGTAGTTATCGTGTCCATATATATCGACTTCTCCCTTGCCAGTTCCGGGAGCATTGTGGCCACCAGGCCAGGCATCGTTGTTGATCATCGGCACAACGATTCCAGCTCTACGGGCCTGGTCGATGACATATTGGAAATAGTCCCCATTGGGGAATTCCTGGCCGCAGCAGGCACCGCTATACTCATTATCAGGCTGGTAGAGGATGACTGGACCACCCTCCGTAATTTGGTACTTGGCAACAAGCCCCGCAATATGAGAAATATAGCTAGATGGGCAATTAGCGGGAGGTAAAAGGTCGACGGCAAGGAAAGAGTTCATACTTCTCGGTAGCGTCCAGATAAGCTTTGTCATACCCACGGAGCGTCCCGTTAACTCTTTGCAGCCATCCGGGGAAGCCACCTCCCGAAGCTTCTGCATTGATGTAAGGACCAGGACGGGCGATCACATAGATACCAGTCTCGATGGCAGCCTCAAAGAAGGGCTCCCAAGCAAAGCTTCCCTCAGCACTATATTCGCCCGGCTTCCCCTCCGTGAGCGCCCAGTTCGCATAAAACGAGACCGTGTTGAACCCGGAAGCTTTGATTTTATGGAAGAGATCGATCCACAGGGACGGGACCGGCAATCTGTCATATGTGAGTACAATTTCGGGCGCATAATGGAGAGCCAATATAAGACAAAGGTTGAAATACCTCCATGGATGAATTTCGGCAGCAAACACCCTGCAAGTTGTATGGCGAAGAGTGGCAGAGAATGTCAGGGTGAGGCTGAACCAAGAGCAAGACCTGAACTCGGTTGGAACGAAACCCTCCCCCTTCTCTTCTCCCATGCTCTCGAATCGGATGCCC